>LGRN01000003.1:0-236074 GCA_001883825.1 Emergomyces pasteurianus Ep9510
TTTTTTTTTTTTTTTTTTTTTTTTTTTTTTTTTTTTTTTTTTTTGCCAGCTGTAAATAAAACGCTATGTCGGCAGTTGAGCGGCATCTGCAACCAGCCAAGGGATTGGAGTGGCGGATGAAGGTATATATATATATATATATTTTCAAAGGATGATGGGATATCTGCGGAGAATATTGGGATGGATCGATGGATTGATCGGCCGATACGACACGATCAATCAATCAATTTAGGGGAGTGATAGTGCATTGTCAAGCAGCCGAGATGTATGGTGTGGTTTGCATTTGGCCCGCTCGAAACCAAGGCCACGATGAGGCGCGCTTCGGGTTTAATTGGGGGAGGGGGGGATAAATATATCATCCGCAGAACATAGCAAAAACATGACTTCGATATTACCTTCCGCACACATCAATGGTCAAATATATCAGCAGCCGCATGAGCAGCATCATAGCCATACTCAACAACATCATCGGCTGTGCTGTTTGAGGACATTGAAGCTGCCCGTGATCTACTAGTGCTCATAGCGGCCGCAGGGATTTGAACCAGGCCATCTATCGGCTCAAATCTCCATCCAAATTCCCCTCGCCCACAAAGCTTCCAAGCGACCCGGGCGCCGGGAGGCTGTATTTGCGCGTTAAGGGGCTTATCAGTGTAGAAGGGGAGGCACCCTGAGAATTTCGCCTGCTGAGTCTTCTCCCTTCGGACGGGGTGGAGCTTCGTCGCAGCAGGAACGGGCGCCTGCTGGTGTAGATGTGGCGCGGGGCAGTACGGGTTTCAACCGGTGATGGAGTTCCTGTATGGAGGGATGGGTTGGGGCGGCGGGTGGGGCTGTAGATGGCATATAAATGGTGGTTGCGAGGGTATATCGTTGTAGTTGTTGAATGGGGTGTTGCTGGCAGGGGGTGGAAGTATGCTCTGGCGAGCGTGCTGAGGAAATCTAGATACACAAGACAAAGGCGCAGGCAAAGGGTTGTGATAGATATGGAGATAGATATTATAGCGGTGAAGGCGAGTGGAATGGTGATTAGAAGAGCTATGGGGAGGATCAACAGGTTGGTTATGAAGGTGCCCAGCATGGCGATGTACACAATAACCCATATGGAGCTCAGATTGAGATAGGGGTATGGTGGTGTCATTAATTGGAAGCTAGATCAGGGTATGAGGGCGTAGCAACCCTGGATTGAGGGTGATAGGAAAAAGAGTGCCTGTGTTTCGGCTCGTCAAGGCATAGTAATCATTTGAGGAATTCATCGTAGAGATAATGTAGATATATCCCGTAGACCCAGCTAATATGTATATACGGAGTACTGTATATCGATGCGGGGATATTTTGATGGTAGGTGGGGGGGCGAATTAGGGCTAACTAGTTAGTTAAGGTTTGATTGATAAGATCAAGGGAAGCTTTTGGCCCAACTGGGCAAGAGTTAAACTTAATTTCAACGCCCACGACGAGCGACCTTTGTGTAAGGTGTAGATGAATCTCTTGTGGTGAATATCTGGCTGTTTTTAATATTTGAAATTTTCCTCTAGGTACCACTAAAGACAATGGATACCCCATTCCCTTGGCACCTAGGGGTTTACGACGCCCATTGCCATCCAACTGACACAATGGCGTCTATCGATGATATTGCCCGGATGAAGACGGCCACTTTGACGGTCATGGCTACTCGTGCACAAGATCAGGAGCTGGTTGCTGGCGTTGCCTCGAGATATGCTCCAGCTCAGAACTCTGGTGACCAAAAGCTAAGGGTCATCCCCTGCTTCGGATGGCATCCTTGGTTCTCCCATCAAATTATCGACGATGTCAACAGAGAATTACGCAATGAGACCGCCATCTCCAAGGAAGAGCATTATAAGAGCATTTTAACTCCCTCAGTCAAGGATGAGAACCTGCTGCGGGGCCTTCCGGAACCATTTCCTTTGTCGACATTGATTTCTGAAACGAAAGCTCGACTAGATCGACATCCTCATGCCCTTGTTGGGGAAATCGGCCTGGATCGTTCATTCCGCATCCCAAATGCTTGGTTTCCTCATGAAATACAAAATAGAGACGCCAGCCTCACACCAGGGTCGCGGGAAGGAAGGAGCTTGTCTCCCCATCGCGTCGCCTTGGTCCATCAGAAGGCAATTCTTAAAGCCCAACTCCAGCTCGCAGGTGATATGCAACGACCTGTGTCTGTCCATAGCGTTCAGGCACATGGTGCTATTTTTGACCTGCTCCAGGAGCTCTGGTCTGGCCATGAGAAGAAAAACGCATCTAATCGCCAACGACGGAGACGGCCAAGTGTAGACAACGCCCATGAACTTAGCGACCATGAAGAGGTTGAGGATAAAATTGGACCCCCGAGTCGTACATCTTACCCATTTCCACCGCGGATATGCATGCATTCGTATTCCGGACCTCCAGATGCTCTGAATCAGTTCCTTCGCAAATCAAACCCAGCAGATATATACTTTTCTTTCTCTAACGTCATCAATTTTTCAAACGATTCTTCGGCAAAGGTCGTCGAGGTTATCAAGGCGCTTCCTGATGATAGAATTCTGGTTGAGAGCGATCTTCACTGCGCTGGGGAAAGGATGGACGACTTGATGGAAGCCGTTGTACGTCAAGTATGTACGATTCGCGAATGGGATTTGGAACGCGGAATTCGAGTCCTTGGTGAAAATTGGAAGCGCTTTGTTTTCGGCTAACAGCAAAACGGCAACCGATGATTGGAGCTCATCTTCGACCTGTTGCAGACATCCCCCTCGCATGCCCTCATTTAAAGCAATGTTTCCGTGATCGCGATCATTCCATAGACTGCTTGATTGCTCCCAAGAGACGAGCCAATGTTGGCATCTGAAATGGCCTAAAGTATGGGATGCTACTCAATCGTATCAGTGTAAATTTTGGCAACTTTTCGAAATACAGTCTTCCAACAAGTATCACCATGACGGGGTCTGATGCAGACGCAAATTCTTAAACTTGTGTACTATATTCCTATTTTAACCGCGTCGTCCGAGGAATATCGTCTCTGGAAATACTGCATTTTGGCCCTGTCAGAGTTTCTTATTACTCCTCATGGACTATCAGATTACTCATATAATCAAGGCTCGAAATTGACGGCACCATTAGCTGCTGGCTGTCGTTGGAGTTAGACAAGTTCTGTCCTGTGCAGTTTCATCTATCGGTAACCTGGTTCGATTCGCCATCGGGGACATGAGTGTGCGATCTGCAGACTATCATGCTGCATGTCTTAAATTGGGTTGCACGGAACGGACTCACAACTGCGTGGTGTGGTGGTCTCACCTTGGAAGTTCAAATACCTGTTCATTGATCGACCCAGAGAACAGCATCGTAGAAGTCTGAAGATTTGGGAAGATGAGATCCGACGGTTGAGGCAGTCAATTTTTCAGATTACAATTACCTTTTACCAACAAATCCCTGTTGGTAGCCAGCGGCACAATGGGATTTATTAAAGTCTCGAAGACGGAGTCTGTGTATCCTCTCGCGTTTCAATGGCAGGGCTATTGCTCAAATCAAAGGTACTGTACCTTCGGGCTATGTAGAACTGCTACTCCGTACATCCTGTCGAATGTATTTTCCTGTATCTCCTCACTGGAGGCCCAGGATGTCGACCATATATACTTTTCCAATAATGTGCGCTTGTTGACCAACCACTGCCCCTGGATTGAAATCATCGATCAATTGCGGCGCAAGCCAATAACAATAGCAGCACAAAAACCACCTCAATGGAGATTAGTTATCCGAATCTTCAGCAGCGCTTGGCCTTTGTGGCTGCAGGATTGAACTTCCATATTAAATAATTTCTTCCTATGTACTCCTGCGTCCCCATTCTTTGTTTTGCTTATTATTCCCATTTTGTTACCCAACATCTCGCGTTTTGGTGGTGCTTTACTTGATACCGATGAACTGGGAAATCGCTAATTCAATTATTTATATATTTTAGAGATCAGGAGAGCTCGAGCGGGGCATTCTCGGTAGCTTTACGGAGTACATTGTCCTAAATAATAGTATATTCTTTTCCAGATGGTGCTGTTTCATCCCTCGTGAGAGGCGTGCTACATATCATATTTCTATCACCGCGGACAGATATTTTTGAAAGAGACAAACACGCCATCGCGGCGCATTTGTCAATGACTTCCCTTCATATAACGGCCAGGCTTAAGCAATTATTTTTGTTCCTCAATCGTTCGGTAGCTCTTCTGGCAGAAGGATATGTTGGCTTCAATTCCTGTTGGCCTGTGGCGCAAACTCATTGCCCAACCGACCCCTATCGCATCGAGGTAGGCGCATAACGAATCGTCCAATGAAAGGTGGTACGTAGTTTTGAATATGCAGGTTATCAAGCTGCACAGAACGCCAAAAAGCACAAATCTGGTAGATTACGAATGGTCCTGGTACAAGGAAACATTTAGATTTAATTCTCGCCCAACACCTGTTTCCCATTTTTACCACGCCATTTTGTATTCTTCCAGAGTGCTCACTAGAGTCCTGCAGACAGCACCATGGAGTAACTACCTACCATTGAGGGGATTTGAGCTTCACATTACCTCCCAACGATCGCAAAACATTGATTCCTCCTGAAAATTTTCGACAGAGAAAGCCAGAAGCTACATTATTGATCTTGCTGCCGCATTCCTCGTGGGATGGTATGTCAACATTTCAAATGGCATCGAACAATACTTATAGATAGTCGACGATCGAAACTACTCTCAATTCCCAGCTTCTCACCTCCCGATGTATGGCTTCTCCGCATCCCTCCATTGGGGTAGTTTTCTAACCACTACTATCTCTATCAACATCTTTTGGTGGATGTGGGATGTTCCCCTTATTTGGCAGCGAGGATTCCGTGCCTACGTTGACGCGATTACCTGGGAATGCATACGGCTTTACATGCCTTCAGTTGCTGGGATCTTTGCGATATACCATACAAATAATCGCTCACGCTGGCCGAAGCTTTACTATTACGGTGGGCGCGACGAAGCTCTTGCAGAAGGTATGACTGACACCGAGGTTTTAAGGATAGTTGTGACGGATTCATTGTCCATAACCGCGACTGTCCTGACGATATCCAAATTCTACATCCAACCGACCGGTTCGATATTCAACACAGCGCTTTGGGCGTTTCCGAGCCTTCAAGTTTCCTTAATCGGTATCTGGATTATCGGAGCATCATATACCAAAACATGCCCGAGACGAAATATCCTTTTAGGCGGAGCTTTGTTTATCTTTACGACCGGCGCCTGCATAGGGATTATTTTGATGTGTTCAAGTTTAGCGCACCTTCAAGCGTGGTTACCAGCAACAATGCTATACTTTTTTATGGCATCACCGTTTTGCCTATACACGCCTGGCGCTTTTGTCGCTCTCATGATGTTCGTGGCGACTATGGCTCGGGTTGGAGGTTTGGCCATTGCTGCATTTATCCCAAGGATTATCATGCCATCAATACGTTTAAAACATCCACTATTTGGAACCGCCTATATAATGGTAGGAATCGTTGGGGGAATCATAGCGATTTGCGGCAGGTTTCGGTTAAGGCATATATGCCTCGTTCTGAAACGGAAAGAAACAGAAACGGATATGGATACTTCGCTTTTAAGTGTAAGTCTAGCTAGTCGAAGCATTTATTCAGATTTGCGCAGTTTGGTGGATGAAATTTTATCTTATCTGGATGTGCACAGAACGGAATAACGTCGCTGAATGCCTTTCGAACCCGGATACGCAGAAAACGCACAGGAAAACATATTTCTGAAAAGGATGGGAAAGCTGTGGTAAGGACAGGACCCCCTCTGTTGAAATTTTGGGTTCCAATTGGCCCTTCGCTGTGGTGAACATACATGGATGGTTGTTGCAACATGGATAAAACAGTGGAGTCTCAACGACAAAATGAGTTTTATCAAAGTGTGGCCTCGCTATTCGAATGCGATGGCACGAGACTCTCCTTATCCATTAAGTCCGGCTTCATATTGTTAATACTGTTCTAAATGCATGTAGGCAATAATACGAGCACCCGAGCGAGCCTACTACTCCGAACTAATGGCAGAGGTTAGAAGTGCTTGTGCCCCAACCACGCCACGGCTTTGTCTCTACCATTTGCATTCTGTTAACCTTTTCTTCTAGGAGATTCAAAGAAATACATCAACTTTGCATATACCAGCGAACGAAATACAAGCCGTCAATAGCCCTAGATACCAAGAAGCTATAGAATCCGTATTTTTTGGTGGCAGAGCAAGGGTGCAGTCTTTACGGATTAAACGAAAACCAGTCGGGAGCGGTTCTCCAAAGACGGTGCGTACCAGAGCTCGTGGTGGAAAAAATTGGCGGAATCAAGAGATTGATTGAGACAAGAGTAAACTATGGCTTTTTGCATCTAACAACAATCGATTTCATGCAGAGAACGATGCCATGGCGAAATAACGAGACTGACAAATATATAACCGACGTAAGGAATTTGTGTTTCCCTCTTCTTTTGTCGTGTCGTTTCGTCATATCAGCCAATTCGGATTCGTTGTTTTCTAACGCTGCCTTTTTTCACAGATACGAAAACCAATACCAGTTACATACCTACTACATAATAATTCTGACAATGTAATATAAGAGAGATGATACCTCGAGTGCAATGTGTTTTTTTTTTTGTTTTTTTTTTGTGGTCCATTATTTTTGCTAACTAAATGGCCGTTTATCGAAGCAGGATTTAAACCATTCAAGACCTCTTCGGACAGAGAGCCGCGCCCATGTACGTTTCCGAGTTTCTAGACCTACTTACATTTGGCAACAATATAATATAACCAGAAAAAAAAGAGGATATTTATGAGAAAAAGACAAATTTTAGAGCTAACCAGCACCCGGGTAAAGAAACGCATAGCGCGATACTTCGAAGCAGAAGCCGGGAAAATACATGTAGGAACACAAGATCAGCCTCCCAGACAGCCGAGCCTGAAGTCGAAACCGTTACCGAAACCACCGACTGCCAACCCCGTGGCCAAGCTGAAGCATAGAGTACGCAGGGATCCTGAAGTTATTATACCCTGTTTTCGTGAGAACTGAACTGGGGGAGGGAGGTGTCTTAGAAGTGGAAAGCGGAGGCATGACGCTACGCTGGCTCCCATTCATTAACCAATTTGGTTGTTTTTTTTTTTTTTTTTTTCCTTTCTTCCCCGCAGGTGAGAAAAAAGCCATGTGATCGAAGCAGTTGGTATTTATGGTAATTTTTTAATGGTAATATTAATGGTTATGTGAATAATAAGGAGGGTAGTTGGGTGGCAGCATAGGGAATGGGGTTTTACATTTTCATGTACAGTACGGAGTGCAATACAATCATTAATACTGGAATACTCCGTATACCTTCCTAGAATTGAAAAGCGGGACGGCGGCGGGGCTTGGGGCGGCTAGTTGGGCCATGGCTTCTGTACGTACTCCGTAGGGTGGGGACCGAATGTGGATCGTTTGGGGGAGGGGGGAAAGGGGCAGCGGGGAAGGATAGGAAACAGCTATTATTGATCATTGAACGAATCGTTGGATCAAAACTAGGATTTTGGAAAGATTGTATGTAGCTGAACACATGCAAACAAAATAAGATAAAAGAACAATTTTTCTCGCTCTGTCTACGCGGTATGTATCATACTCAGTTCGTGGGTATCCATACAGTAAAAGAGAAAACGTGTCATTTTTTGATCTAGTGTATTGTTTGTTTATTTATTTAAAATATCTGAAAGGAGGGGCTGGGTGACAACTATTCAAAAGGGGGGGGGAAAATTGAACTGAAAAGGGGAAACCATATAAATAAATTAGCTCCCACGTGGGTTACCATTTTCTAACCCCCATTACTTCTTCTCAGGAATATATTTCCCCTCCTTCCCCTCCAACTGTGCCTCCAACACAGCCGCCTTCCCATTCTTAACAGTCTCAACAGCCTTCGGCAGCATGTTCCCCAACTCCCCCACCGACCCCGCACATCCCGCCCACAGCTCCCCTCCAGCCGCCGCCTTCGCAATCCCCGCATAATCCGGCGTGGGCGCAAACGAAATATTCAACTCCTCATTCGTCGCCCTCGATGCATCCCCATCCGGATGAACCAGCAACATACTCCTCCTGGGCGCGTTCCACCCCTTGTTGTTCAGCACAATAGTCAGCACGGGGATGTTATAACGGCGCGCAATCCAGTACACAGAGCCGGGAACGCTAAATAGATAAGTGCCGTCTCCGACAATCTGGCAGACAAATTTGCCCTTACCCGGCCCGCCGTGCTGATCATCGGAGGCCAGCTTGAGGCCTAGCGCGGCTCCGCCGGACCAACCGAGGCCGCCACCGCCACAGTTTACCCAGGAGTTGGGCAGCGTGGCTTGTATGTGCTCAGCGACGAAGCCGGTGAGCGTCACGGCTTCGATACACCAGATTGTATCCACAGGGCAGGCGGCGCGGATTTGAGAGATGAGGTAGGCTGCGTTTAAGGGGGCGGTGGGGCCGCCGCTTGGCGTTGCGGCTTGTGCGGCGAGAGCTTGGAGCCGTTGCCTGTGAGAAACTTCGATGGCAGTGCGGCGGGAGGTGTATTCAGGGCTGGTGAGGGTTTTGAGGAGGGAGTTGTTGCTGGTGATGTGTTGGTTGAGTTGGCGCAAGGCGGTAGTACAATCGGCACGGTAAGTGGCTTGGGCTGGGAGGTAGAAGACGGGCATTTGTTGCTTCAAGGGATCGATATCGATGTGGAAAATCTTGGCGGATTCCGAGGGCTTGCACAGGCTAGGAATCCAAGGAACGTCGCAGTCGATGACGAGGATGACATCTGCGGTGGGGATTTTCTCGTGCACTCCAAATCGAAGGCCTAGCGATGCAGGGTGGTTGGCTGGGAAGCACATGTCGCTTCCTCCCGTGTCGATGACTTGGAGCCCATGTACAGTGTCTGCGAGGTTGACGAGCTCTGTCACTGCAGATGCAACTCGTCCGCAGTAGCCTGTAATCACCAGCGGCTGCTTCGCGGACACCAAAACCTCTGCTATTTCGGCGACCGCATCTTGAGGGAGTGCTGCCGGCGCCACGGGATTCCACGTATTTTGGTTGATACTGTAAGGCTCAATTTCTTCCTCCAGGACTTCTCTGGCTCCCACCAGATATACGGGTCCTTGGGGGCTACTGGTTGCGAACTGCAAAGCCCTATTGACAATCTGCTTGACATTCCTACCAGTCTTGAACTCTCCTGCATATCGACAGTACTGAGAGACAATTTGTTTTTGGTCAGGAACATCCTGAATCCAATGGATATATTCTGTGCGAGAGCCCCGCATCTCCCCTTCAAGTGTAAAGGGTGAAAGGCCTGCAAAAATCAAAACAGGGGCGCGGCCACATGAGGCATTGTGGACAGCAGCACCCAGCCCCTGAGTGCCGACGTCGACATGGACGATAACACACTGAGGCTTACCGGTAAGCCGAGCATACCCATCGGCCATGGACAAGGCTACCATCTGGAGTAATGTCGCGGGTTAGCGGCCCTTCAGAGACAAGAGTAGTATTTTTTATTTTGTATCTTTTATTTTTTATTTGATTTATTTTTATTTTTATTTTTATTTTTTTTTGCCCGATGATATCCGCACACAGCCAGAGTGTGCCGACGAACGTACCTCATTGGGACAGGTGATAATTCTGGGAAATTGCCCTTTTTTCTCATTTTGACCTTTGACGATGGCCTCTAGGATAGAGGGATGGTCTGAGCCTAAATTGACGAAGACATGGGTGACCCCGGCCTGCAGATAAAGTGTCAATATCATCAAGTCGGGAGTGGGGGGGGGGGAATTTAAATAGTGGTAGTAAGTTTGCGGGGTGTGAAAACCAACCTCCCAGAGCGCCTCGAAAAACGCAAAAGATGCTGTGTAAACCCTAGAAAAACATGACAAATCGCATTAGCACTCAAAGTTCTAGAATGCCTGTATATATTGGACCTTGATATGCGGGTAAGTTTCACACATTTTATATGTATGTCCCAGGAATCTGAATTGATTTGGTTCGACAATGAAATTGATAGTATTCTATAAAACACCGGGCAGAATGAGAACGGGGTTAAGTACTAGTAGTGAAAACGGATGAGAGACGGATATCTCCCAGCGTTTTCAATTAAGAAAATAAATATAAATAGAAGAAATGCCAAAGGTGGAAAGGAAGAAGAAGAAGATCAAGAAGTAGAAGAAGTAGAAGAAGAAGAAGCGGAAGTAGAAATAGAGCTGGAGCGGCAATTGGAGCCTCAACGCCGAAGAATCGAGGGGGTCGGCTGCTGAGTCAGCGCTGGAACCAACCCGGTTTTCGGGAATGCGGGGGAGACACTAAACCGCTTCTGTTCTAGCGCGGGGGATCGGTGGAGACCTCGGCCAAGATGCTTTAAATCATTTACATAGACAGCAGTAGTAGTACTGGGTAAAAGATGAAGAAAGAAAGAGTAGTTAATAATAATAGAGAACTAGTGGAGCACAAGGAAGGCTTATACTGTAGTAATACTTATGTTTAAAACTTGTTGTATCTTAAAATTAAATCCCCTCGGGAGTTTCTTGCATCCACCTTTAGCGGGCTTGAAATATGAGAGTCACTTCATGAATGCACGCCTCATTTCATACCTAGCAATTGAATTCCCACTTTGAAAAACAGCTGGCCGTCTTGTAAGTACTAACAACACTCAAGTTCAAATATCTGGTGCTGGCGACTTTCAGTGTCCGCCCAATCAATGGCACTGAGAAACATAGCTCCGTACAGTACATGTTGACTTGTTGAGGTAACCCCAGCGAAGCCGCTTGTCGTCATCACAGAACCCAAACCTAGACCCTAATCCAACAGCATCGTGATTTTTTTTATTTGATGAAGGCTCCATAGTATTTTCATACAATCCAGCTTCTGACCTTACGACATTGAAACTAAAATTAGTAGTATGTTAATACATTTCAGAACTTATTATTACTAAGACTACGACATTCCTCGCTAGAGGCTTGCGAAAAAAAGTGCGAGCAAATACCTGTGAACATTGATTCCTGCTCAGCATGGCGAACCAGGTGTCCCTAAGTCCTAACTTACCAGCAATTCCAATCAATCCACCTCTACACGATACAAGCCAACGACATCAGTAGTGTAAGGGTTTAGCATGGCTTCAACTTGAACATAATTCTTCAAACTTACCAGAATTTCTTGGCTCAAACAGAGCTTCCACAGGACCTCATGCCATCATCCCCACCCAGTGCTATAACAGCAGAGGATATAGTCTTCAAAGCAGAATCTCAGAATACATCTTTCCAAAAGTGCGCCGGTTCCTTTTGAGCCGGATTTACCTGGTTGATGGCAAGCAACTAAATGAACAACCTCACTCCCGTGTCGTTAGATGTTGGAGAGTCCGCCAAAATTATCGATGGTTTCACGCCAGGCACTGCTTATTTTGAGGTAGCACTATCAGCAGGTGCTGGTCCAAACCGCGCACCAGGAGATGTCAAGCCATCATGGAAATGGCGCACAGCCTTGGCAACCAACCAAGTCAATGGAATTCGCGACGAGTATCACCCAGGCTCTTAGTCAGGTCAACTGGTATATGAAACAGCTCAATTCTCAACACCTCTTTATTCTTACTGATTGTGAATTGGGTTTAATCCGAAGAGTGGATGACAGCGGCAATCTTGAGCTTGCTCCGCCCATCCCATTCACATCCGGAGGTACCACAACGCCCCGAAATGACTGTTCACTTGGAGCTGTGGTACCTCGGGATGCTTGTTGCCCCAAGATGGATCCGGCGGTTGGCTCATGTAATATTTCTCTGCAGGATTTTCTGTTTCTGTTGCAGTTGATCGTGACATGGCTGCCCAATGAGGACTTGAATGATTGGGTGATCAGATCCTGCATGGGCGCTTTCAGGTTCATTGGCAAGCTCAGAAGTCACATTTCGAGCCATCACGGCAAAACTTCGTATTACCAGTCTGGGAACATGGTGTTGCAGGTCCAGTGTACACTGGTGGGTAGGACTAGAATAATGATGAAGGTGAAGAAACTCAACATAGCTGTGGACACTGCCGCATAGGCCAACCTGGGACGATCTTCACGGAGAAGAAAAGAAATGGCAGAATGAAAACACTCGAGACATTATCAACGGCGGGGACTCGATGTAGGGAAGGTGCCGAAGAAACAAAGGGGGTGGACAACGAAGCGACAGGTGCATACACACAACATCTTGCGCCACGTACGCATACAAGTTTGAAAGGATCTATCTAGGTAACGATGGAGTTTAACAATATCAAACCTTCCGAAATTGTTTTCAAGACAAAGCTTTTTGCCTCTGATTATTCTGTCGTATTTCTTGTTATGGTTCGTGGCCAGATATGTGTTCTGAAGGTGGTATGTAAGTAGAAAATTCACGGAGAATTTTGGTAGCCTGATACTGATGATAACAGTACCATGGTCGAGGGCCACGATGATACCACGAACCAGAAGATCGTGAGTTGGATATTTATGTGCCTGAGTCCATTACCTATCAGCGCCTAAGAGATCGAAGGTTGTCTCGCATTTCCTTGGGACAATGGAGAAATTTGATTCACGGTCATATCAACCCTACCGGAAAAGGTATCTTCCTAGTGCTATTTTTCTGGAGTACATGCCAAACCATGGGTCGATTAATCTGTACATCTATACACAGGTACGAATGGGCAACTTTTGTCAAATGCATACGGGAGATACATGAAGCAGGAGTACAGCACAAGGATCCAAAACCTAGAAGCATGATGATTGCCAAGGATGATCTGGAAAGGGTCGTTTGGATAGATTTTGATCGGGCAGATACTTACAACATCCCAGTCACTGATGAACAAAAGAAGTCTTTGGATTACGAAAAGGAGATTGTTCGTCGCTTTTGGGACTATTTAGTAAGTGCTCTGCATCAAACCTGCTCCCTGCTCTCATTTTAAATCTCATCATCAAGTGCAGAAAGACGATTGTGCACCAGGGAAATTCGATCAAGCATATATTTTCTATTGCATTTGACCGAGTGCTCTCGTGTCGCACGTGCCATCCCCACGGGTATATATATCCATTATATATAGTATGCGTGACGCACTGTTGAACCTGCTTAATCAATACCAGCTACCATGCTCCTATTGCATATTTTCCGCTACCTAGCTACAAATTCTTTCGCCGTTGGCTCATATCGCACCATTCCTGCTTTCATCCTTGCTTACACAATTATGTACTACTGTATGGATGAATTGTAATTTTGAACACTGTGGCTATATACGTTACTCGTTTCAATGATGCTACTACTGGCAAATTCCGCGCTAGCACTTGGATTCGGCGTATCGGAAGGCGTATCGGAAAATTTTCATCGTGGAGGAGGGAACGAGCCTGTGCCTCGCATAAAAATATAGTAATACTCCGTATATTTCCATGCATCACTCCGCGGTCGCGAAAGGTACGCATTTTCTACACACCTGCACTCTTAACGTATGCAGTAGAATGGCATGGCGGGGTTTTGCGGCCCCAGCGACCAGTCTAAATCAAATATGGAATACATGGTTCCACCATCAGTCTGGATAATATCACTACTACTACGAAGTAGTATTATTGATAATTCTCCATCAAATTTGTTGAAACTGCGGGATATACGCACACGCTTGTCAGACTTAATCCTTGAGGGCCCTGGTGTCCTTAAGGATTGATCCTTTCGGCCAAGTGGTTTCCGACAACGCCACGCTGCGGCCACACTGCGAACGCCAAACTGAATAGATCCACCAAATCAATGTGCCCCACCCATTTACTACAGAATTTTCACACATATGCTCGCGACACCTCGATCTTTTGATTATTTCGCTGAAATCAGGGATTTCTGGCACGTGATACCTGATATTATCAATATAACATTATTGATAGATTTCGTTGTGTGAAATAAGCGAGATTCATGGCTATAAAAAGCCTTGGATAAACCATACTTTCTCCGTCTCATAGTTATGAGCCCAGGTGCAACTACTGCTCCAAAAAATCGTTATTTGCTTATAGAATCACCATACTGTACGAATCCTCGCCATTCGCAGTCGCTCAATATATAATAAACCAACCAACACGCCGAGCATATCGAGAAGATGGCTGCGGGGGCTAATGAGATCATTCTCAGGACTAGCAAGGACTGGGACGACTGGTATGAGGGAGTTCAGATGAAGGCAATGGCATCGAATTTCCAGAAATATATAGATCTAGATGCCCCGCGCATAGATCCCCCTATGGAACCCGAGCCATATCAGCCGAACACGGCGGATTTACGCCTAGAGGTGCTGCATGTACAGTACTATCTATATAAACAGCGTATGGAGACGTATAAGACGTATATGAAGGGAGTGAAGGAGATCTATGATCATATATTTGCAACCGTGGACCTTAGATTATGCCGAGCTCTCACGAAAACACCAGATCCACGGCTGACATTGGAGGAATTGAAAGAAATCATTGCTCCGACTAAATAGCAACGGGAGATCGAACTTAGAGAGCTATTTTTTAAAGCTTTCCAAGCCATCAGAGGTGCGAAAACGGGCAGCCGACGAATGGCTGCTAGAATGGGAGGACTGCCATCAGCTGGTTGCCAAATACAATGTGGACGGGTTCACCAGCGAACTTGAGAATCTATAGTATAGATTCCTGAATGCGGTGCAAGCCATACACCCCGAGTTCTCGGACTTCCGCCGACAGGAACTGGAGAATGCTTTAGAGAGTGGCGAAGAGCCATTGAGCGTACGGGAAATGATCAATCACTTTGTTAGATTCCGAGAGCTAAAAAAGTGGTGAATAGTCCCTGACAATTGGGAATTCTTCTTTTAGCTCGGTGGGAAAAGTATCCAATTTTACAAAATTAAAAAGCCCATCTGTACTCCCTACTCCGTACAGAGTACTAGTATGCCGGTACGGAGTATATGATATTGATTCTTTGATTTTTTGATTTTTTTTTTACTACTCTATTTTATTCATCAATAGCCTGCTATATAAAATTATGTGAGCTGTTTTCTTGATACGGAGTAAGCGAAAACAATCTCTGCAGCCTGAAATTACTCTCTACAATAACTATATTTTAACTACAGAGTATGGGGTATCTTGCTGTGTTGAAGTACTCTCATATGCGCAGTGCGGAGTGTTTTCTGGACTTCTGATAGTCAGCTATTAATGAAAGCCAAGGCGAGGCGGCGCACTGGCCCTTGTATGTAACCAACGACGACTTTGTTACGGACTAGGTGCACTGGCCAATAACAGCATCCGTGGGTGTTGCCCGGAGCTTACGATTCAAGGATAATTCTAACCAAATCCGTGCCAGTAAATCAATACTATTTATGTAAAACACAACGTAAAATGTAAAATGATAGTCGTTAATGCCTGCAGAGACCAGCCTTGAAGATAACTACAGTACTGCTTTTAGTCAAGCAGAATTGAGCAATTGCAGCCAACTTATCTCTCTGGAGTAAATGTACGGCGGAGTACTGCATAAAACGGCCCTTGTTTTACCCATACTATGCCTAATTCTGAATAGCTAACTTACCGCTCGTGCCGCTTTCCCCTGGCTAAGTCCTTCGTTACCCCTGCTTAGTGTTGATGACAGCAGAGGCAGTTAAAAGTTATATTTGGAGCTGACCAGACTCTTGTATATCCCGGTCGCTGTCTCCTTTAATCTGCTCCCTTTTCCCTCCGCAAGGACTCCGTGCTCTGTACGCGGTGATTTTGGTGGTTAATAATAGATCCCATAGTCACCCCGGCGAGCTGGGGTGGCTCAGGATTGAGCCATCAGCTCTCCAATGTGTAGATGGAACTGCATTTGTTTCTACTTTTGGCTTTTTGACAGTTTTTGGGACTGAAAGGGTAACTGAAATGAGCGGACTCCGCCCCTCATCGTCGGGGATCAACCCAGCAAAAACGTGCGTTTCCGATTCTGTAGATATCATATTGTATTGTAGGGATCATATACCATGTGCTGTGCCCAATGCCCCTTTATCTTAGCACTTTCCAGGTTCGGATGAAGATTTATATAAGAACCTGTCGTGCCCTTCAGGTCGTCGACATATCATTCCAGACAAACAAATCCGAGCTCAATCCACAACATTTCCACCACATTTCTTTTTATTTTATTTCTTTTTATTATTTATTTTTATATACGTTCAGTTTCCGTGTTTCTATTATCCGATGCATTTTTTCGATACTATTCTTCCCCTCGCCCTGGTGGCAGTATCTACCACCAATGCGTTCCCCGTCCTTAAATCTGCTCCTGGCGCCAAGCAGGTTCCCAATTCATACATCGTTGTCATGAAACCGAACACAACCGACACAAAATTCGAGAGTCACCGTAGCTGGGTTTCTTCAAAGATGTCGGACTCTAGTTCTAGTTCCACCCTGAGTAACGCCGGTGTAAGAAGCGACTTCAACTTTGACGACCAATTCAAAGCATACTCCGGTGTCTTCGACGAAGACTTCCTCAAGCAAATTTACGATGATGAAGACGTATGGAAATCCCCAAAATTCAACCCAATACCTTTTTTTGTGGCCCTCAGAATACAGAATGCTAACCGAGGTATATAATTCTCAGGTTGACTACATCGAGCCAGACGTAGTTGTGAAGCTTTCAGACCTCGTCATTCAGAGAGACGTTCCATCATGGGGCCTCAGTCGCATTTCTTCCACCAAACCTGGGAGCACGGACTTTACCTATGACTCGGGTGCTGGCGAGGGTATCACTGCTTATGTTATTGATACCGGTATCGACGTGAACCATCCCGACTTCGGTGGACGTGCAGTCTGGGGTACTAACACTGTGGACTCGGATGACCAAGACTGCGGGGAACACGGCACTCACGTTGCGGGTGTCATTGCTGGTTCTACGTACGGTGTTGCCAAAAAGGCTAATCTAGTCGGTGTTAAGGTATTTCCATGCGACGAGGCCGGAGGAGCAACAGTAAGTATCATCGAGGGTATAAATTGGGCTGTCCAGCATGCCAAGGAGCATGGAGACCCTAAGAAGTCTGTCATGAATTTGAGTCTGGGTGGACCCTACTCCCGTGCATTCAACGAGGCTGTCGCTGCTGTTATCCGCCAAGGTTTCTTCGTAGCTGTGGCCGCTGGTAACGAAGATGTAAGTTCCATTTCCCTTTGCAACGGGGTTGCTTTCAAATGATCTGCGGCTGATGCCTAGATTTGCAGATGGATGCTGCCAACGTATCTCCTGCCTCCGAGCCCACCGTTTGCACCATTGGCGCCACGAACGAGAACGACACGATTGCCATTTTTTCCAATTTCGGTAGCGTTGGTAAGTTTTGCACTGCACTTCGTACAAATATATTTCTTTCTCAGAAACTAACGTATTCCACTATAGTCGATCTTTTCGCTCCTGGTGTCGATATTATCTCTGCCATGCCTGGCGGCAAATCCCAGAAAATGTCTGGAACCTCCATGGCTACCCCCCACGTCGCTGGCCTCGCCGCTTCTCTCATGGTTCGTGAGAATATCAGCGGCGGGTCCGTCTGCGAACGTATGAAGGAGCTTGCGCAGGATTCCGTCCAAAACGCACCCAGGGGAACCACCAGCAAGCTGATCTTCGACGGTGCCAGGGAAGGCGAAAGTGCGACCCACACCAAAGGCACCAAGCCTCACCATGGCAAGCATCATAAGAGCAGCAAGACCAAGAACAGCAAGCATCATCCGAGCAGCAAGTCCAAGAGCAGCAAGCATCACAAGAGCAGCAAGTCCAAGAGCAGCAAGTCGAAGAACAGCAGGCCACATCATTCCTAGGGAGGTTTTTCATATAAGAAATTAACCCTGGAAACGAAACATAACTTTTTACGATTCGCTGAACATAGTAGTACCTTGCTTTCCAACAACCATTTCATTTATCTCATGTACTGTACCAAATATTCTAGAATGCATATAGATCAAGCGCTGATTTTGCCAACTGTTTTTTAAGTTCAGTCTCATCCATCTTGAGTTGCGTGGTTCATTCTCAGCTTGACAGCTGAACTTTGATCCTTGGAGGCCGGTTTCCATTAACGCTTAGCCAAGCCCCGGGGTCACATGGGGCTCCGAACCCTACGGCCAGCCCTAGCCTGCCTTTCTGAGATAGTGCCGCAGACTTGCTATTGAAACACCATGCATCTCCTTTTTCCATGCTGCAAGAGAACAGTGAGCACGAACAAAGCGCAGATCCTAAACTTTAATTTTTCATTGTGCCAATTTGGATCCACAACTTCTCACCTCCTGGTCGTGCAGCTCCCCTATCTACTGATCCGATCACAGGCCTTGGAGGGGATTGCAACTACTGTATGGAGACTTTTTGAGTTGAATATATCCGGGGCTAACTGCCTCCTGGCTTCTAAGCCTCAACCAGGAGACAAGGGCTAAACAGTCTAGAACTAGTAGCGTCAACTCTCTAATTTTATTTTCCTCCTACAGTAGTTGTTTCTCACCCGCATCAGACGACAGAAGCTGTTGCTCTGACCAAGCTTAAATTCTAGACTGATCGTTTATGGAATATTCCGTACGGAGAACTCTGTACTGCTTTCTAGCTGCCATATCATGGACAGTGGCTATCAGAGTGAGAAGGGAGACGAAGAAAGTTATGCTATGTAATTTACTCCTCCAGACATCCTTGTCAGCATGGCACTAGCTGGTGTTTCAGCAATATGGGAATCTGCCGCCATCCAAAGATAGGGGATGGGATTGTTATGATGACGCCGTCGTTGGTAAAGAAACCCCCTTGAGACAACCAAACCAGGGGTTCAGATTCCAGGAAGCATAGTACTGTACCATACCATCACCGGTCCAAAAAATTCCTGCTCACCAAACCTGTTAAATAGCCGTGAAAATATTTTTTGTGTGATTTTTTAAAGATTTAATGTACTCATTTACGAAGCTTTACATACAAATAATCAATATAGAACTTGAAGTCAAGTATGCTCGAATACTTCAGCATCTTCAATCGAATTATCAAAAACGTCAGCTTATTATATCGTGTCATTGGACCTGAGTTTATGGTGAGCAGGGACAGTGCTATTTATCCTTTATGGCTACCCGCAGCTTCTTCGAACACGAACACTGCAGGATTTGCAAAATACGGAGTATCACCTTGAATACACCGTGCATCATGGAATTCAAGATTCATACTTTTAAACGTCTATGTTGAGGAATTTTCGCAATAATTGATACCGCTGCCATCAGAACCGTCTTTGTTTCTACCACACATACACATAGCGAGAATTGTTTTCAGCTGGCGGCAATGTTGATCAGATTTAATCAATGATACAGATGATGTGCTGAGCTCCTCAATACCTTTATATCCACACTGTTCAATAAATTCAAAACTGGCCCACCCTTGACTAACCCTGTCACTATTGGTTAAGTTAGCGCATTGATCGAACTAACGTCGATCATCAACTTGCATCTTGAATTTAAAACCGCCCTTCAACATTGGAGTGTTTTTCACCCATGCAAATCCGCCGAAATCATCCCATCCTGCTAAGATGACTCATGATGAAAGTTCCGAGGCCACTCCGCATCTTGATCCTCCATATGACATTGTCAATTTTTGGTGTGGCGATAAAGATAGAACTGGAACGACAGTGATGTGCTATGATACGCGCTTCGATATTTTAGCTGTTGCCAAAAACATGGAGGGGTGTCCATCAATCAAGCATGAGTTTTTTTGTTTGATAACAGACCTCTTGTCAATGAATAATGATGACTTTCAGTTTAAACCTGGCCAACCAGACCCAATGGAGGAGATGTGTTACTGGATGGCAAAGGCTTGTTTTGCACACTTCCGCACCCTGGCGCCTCGTCCAACTGAGCCGCGGATAATAACGTTAGAGGAATATTACACAACACCAGCGATTTATTTGACCATAACAGCCAATGATGGCAAATTAACTGCAATCCAATCCTCACACAAACCGGATGATCTTATGCCGCGAAGCCACCTTTCGTTGTCGCATACTGCCATGGCTGCCAGTGTTCCTGTACTCAATCCTTCAAACGTGAAATTACCCTGGGATTCAGAAAATGAAAGACCGCTACGACCTTCAAGAGTTCTTGTGGGTGATGAGGGAAAGGAGCAATTTTTCAAACCAGCTTATCGAGAGCTATTAAGACATACCGAACGCGAAATCGAGACACTGCTACGCTTTCATCGGTCAGGGCTAAGCGACAAAATTCGGGTACCCAAAATTCACGCATTTGTTTCAACTGGAGATAAGAGCAACATGATGGAAATTTGTGGCATTCTAATTACCTATATCAAGTTTCGCTGTACGTTGGCTTCTCGAGATGCAATCCGAAAGGCAGTGCCGCATGTTCGGGAAAAATGGATTCATCAGTTGAAAGAGATGGTCAACGAGCTTCACAAAGCTGGAATTATCTGGGGAGATGTTAAACCAGGAAATGTCCTCATTGACATGGATAACAACCTGTGGATAATAGATTTCGGAGGATCTTACACGCCAGGCTGGGTCGATGAAAAGTTGATGGAAACAGTCGAAGGGGATTTGCAAGGGCTATCGAAAATCATAAATTTTATAAATGACATGGAAATAGAGAATAAGTAATCCATTATTATGATGGATACTCAATCAGCCATCTGGAACTTCACCCTGTTCTATGTTACACATATCCTGTTCAAGACTCATTGGATGATCTCTATCGAGCGATTTTCGGGCAATCGCATGCTGGGTGTAGCCCTGTTCGGTTTCAGCGCACGTATACTGGGGCAAGGGTTTGCGAGAAACTACCGCCAGGCGCTAGCTTGCCGGTTACTTCTGGGCTTCTTTGAATCCGGCGTGATGCCGTGCATGATCTTTATTATCTCGACGATCTGGAATAGACACCAACAGGCAAAGTGTGTGGCAGGTTCATACTGCGCGACAGCCGTGTCGGATACTTTTGGCGGACTCATTGCCTATGGCATACAAACAGTGGGCGGGCTGCATAGCCTCGAGGCCTGGCACTGGCTGTTCATCATCGAAGCGATTATCTCGTTCATCATCGGAGGCATCATCTGGGTGTCGATGCGGGTCAGCGCAGAGAAGACCTGGTTCCTCACTCCTCAGCAAACAGAGATCATGGCTCTCAAGAAGCAGCGAGATATTAGCTTTAAGGGCAAAGACAGTTTCGAATGGAAATACGTGACCTCCGCGCTGCTCGACCCGCTCGTCTATCTTGCTCCTTTCTCGTTGTTTTCGTCCTCGTTGCCACTGCTTGGATTTGGCGTATTTCTGCCCACGATCATCGCTGGCTTTGGGTACTACGTACAGTCACTTGCATAACCCTCAACTACTGGCGAGGCTTACCAAAATTATAAAATATATTTAAAAAATAGCTACACCTCCCTTGAAGCCAGCTACCTCACGATTCTGGTCTACGCAGTAGCAACGATATCAGTCGCCATAATATGTTTTCTCTCCGATCGACACCGCAAACGAGCACTTTTTCTCATCATCGTCCCCATCCCCGTTCTAATCGGCTATTCCATATGCACTGGGCACGCCCAACAGTGGCGCAGGTTACTTCGCCATGTTCTTGTGCGCTGCAGGAATATACCCTTACAACGCCATCATGGGTCTCCAGCAACTCTGCGCCAGACTTGAAGCGATCTGTTGCTATACCCCTGGCAGCCACTATCGCCAATGTATCAGGCGTTCTGTCCGGTCAAATATGTCCGCCCATCGATGCACCCAGGTATATGCCGGGAAATGCCATCTCGCTTGGCTTGGAGTTTGTGGCGCTACTTGGGGTTGCAGCTATCTATGGGCTGCTGAAGTGGCGGGAAGCTAGGAATAAGCGTCAGCTGCTGCGAAATGCAGGAGATGACCATGGCCGTGATGGGGATCGGTCTCCAGATTTCATGTTCTTCTTTTAAGTATGCATGCACTGTACCTGGCTAGCCCTTGACCTCGGATGACATGAGCTGAATTCAATATTGGGCTTAAATATATTTCCACCTGGGAGTTGTGAGTTGATTGACAGTTCTCATTTCGAAATTGTTACACCAAGACAAGATACACTCAAAAAATGTAGACATTTGAATAGCTCTGTATTGCTCTCCATACCAGTGTAAATGTTCAAGAACAGATGTAGTTCTCGTCTCAAATGCAGCCTCTCAAAGTGACTAACAAGGATAGGACTGTGTCATATTATGTGCCTAAATCTTTTGGAACGCAACTATCCTCCTGTAGACGTGCGGTAGTAAGTGTTTTGGTTGAATAACTACCTGCCTTGTAAGGTCCCAGGACAAACTCTCTGGTGAGGGGCGCTTACTACCAAATCAAAGAACACAAAAAAAGTAGAAAAGGTTCCCTACGCTCTCCAAGCTTTCCTCAATTTCCCATCAGAATGCCATGTTTGCTGCGGCTTGAAAGAACAAATTAACAACTCAACTGCAAAAAACCTGATTCATCTGTGATATCATCAACTCATTCGGAGAATCCTCTTGTTAGCACCGACACTATCCATGTCATTCACAGTAAAGGACCAATTATTGATATTTCTGCAGTAGTTATATCAAGGTGTATCAAAATCTAGGTCATCAGCATCAAAAAAAAAAAAAAAAAAAAAAAAAAAGATAGAATTCAAAAGAGTGAGTTAGGTAGTTAGCATTTGATAATGCATGTAATAATTATAAGATATTATTAATTTTATGTATATATATGCTTGAAGAGGAATATTTTCATCTCATGTAGATAGAAAGATGATGGTTTTTTAGATGCTCAACATTCGCGCTCCCATTCCCCAAAAATTACCACAATGCCAGAAAAAACAAAAGAGAAATAGAAAACAAACAAACACACGAATATGCGCTCGAAGGAAACAAAAAATACCAAGTAAACAAAGCGTAGTACAAGAAAAGACCACGGAATAGAATCAAAAACGGGGAAAGGGGAGGAGAACAAGAGATGAACAGATTAGTATCCAGATTACAAGAACGGATGTAATAACGGAGAAAAGGTGGCAGTAAGTAGAAAAACAGATGATGACCCCCGTGGTGACATGAGAAAAATAATCCAACAACAAAAAGAATCAAAGAGCAGAGTCGTTAAATGGGTCTGTTTCTTTTTTTTAATATTTCTTAAAAAAAAATAAAAAAAAAAGTCAAGCTTGTGCCATGAGTAATGTCTGAAAATTAGCCAATGACGTTATTCTCTCTTTTACATGTTGGCAAGTTCTGTATCAATTTGGCGATCCAAGAAGGCCTTCTTATCACCAGTTAAGGTCGTCTGTAGTCGTTGTTCAACGAGCGCGCGAACTATAGCACGGATCGTCAGATTACCAAAATTGCGAAATGAAAAATACAAAGTGTGAAGAGATGTATCAATACGTACCTTGCTTTTTGGTCACAGTGTCCAAGTCCACTTCAGATAGACAGTGTTGGATAGCCTCAGTAATAGTTGCCTCATCTGGCCCCACACTTGGTGCGGATCTGAAGTCTACCACAGTGCTCACTGGTCTAGGTGCCATACCCAGCGGAGTGCGCATGCTTTGCCGCTGAGGAGCTCCGAGATGGCTCTCGCTTGCCATCGGCCCAAACATACTTAGCCGACTTGCACTGGCTGGGTTGTCATGGTAGCTACTGAGATTGCCCGCGGACAGATGGTTCTGACTTCGACTGCCTAGGGGCTGATCCGTGTAACGTGAGAACGATGAGAAGTGCGAACTTCTGTTACCAGGCGCATTTGCGCTGAATGGACTTGCAGAGTGTGGAGTCACATACGGTCCATGAGGTCCATGGAGTCCATGGGGTCCTTGGGTAGGGAAGCCGGTAAGAATAGTCGATGCTGGTTTCACGGAGGAATATGTTGAGTGCATATCATCCATCTCCATAGCGGTGTCATCAGTATACACTTGCTGGTATAGCTTTTCCTGTCCAGAAGGAGAATTTCCCCGACAGCCCGGAAGACTGTTGGCAAGCGCGTAATCATCCCAGCGTTGCAGAGGAATGCTTCTTGGATCGAAACCCTCATCCTCGACGGCAATAACACGCTTGTCTCCCTTTTCACCGATTACGATGCGAGTATTTCCCCACGAGAAATTGTCCTGATTCCAGAAAGAGTAGAGTGGTAGTATGAAGCTGTAGATTGGGAAAGCAATGATATAGATTATCATCCATCCGATGTGCTGCCACTGGCGTTTTATGATGAAAATAATTGCCTGCAATCCGTAAACACCAGCAATAATCGCAATCGAAATTATCGGGAATTGTCCACTGTTGGTTGCAGCGAGATAGATAATGTAGACCAAGTAAGCACAGGTTGCGGGGAGGATAATGGTTCCAAAAAGGTCAATGAACACCACAAATCTCATACTGAAGCAGCAGAAGCCGCATAAGTCTGAGAGGAACATTAATTCTGCTAGATTGTGGATCGTAGAGTTGATCCAGCGACGTCTCTGGGATAGCAAAACACTCCATGTTTCCGGGGCTGCGGTGCTTGCGTAAGCATCCGGGATGAATTTGTATCTCATGCTTGGGAAGTGTTTGGTCATTAACGTTGTAAGATATCGATCTTCTCCGAGGGCCAGAAGGTTCTTTTTGTGCAGCGTATCAACGTCATTGTCAGAATATTCGCTAAGAACTTTATCCGAAATAATCAATGGGCGACCTTTATCAGCAGTGCGAAGTCGATACATGCAAAAGCTAAGGGAAGTTAGTTAAGTCTACACCAACGGCAAGACGGGGAGGGAAGGAACGAGTATAACATACCATCCAGGAAGACACGTAACGCTGCCGAACAAAGACTCGAATGCTTTTGCTAAATGATGGGAAATATAGTACTCGTAAACTTGAATCATTGTCCACCAACTGCGCTCTTCGTTCTCCAAACTAGTTTCACCGCAGATACCAGCAATTTTCGAATCGTTCGCGCAGCTCGCGACGAGTCGGTTCAATGAATCCTCCTTCACACTTGTGTCAGCGTCAACCATGAGGAGATACTCATAAAGCTCAGGGTCAACTCCAATAACGTTGTTGATTTGGTGGAATATTTCAAGTTCGAGAGGCGACATTAAGGAGCGATGGTGCACCCGATTTAAGAAGCTGAGAATTAAAACTTGGGAGTCACGCTTTCCCCGATTACCTGGCTTCGACTTGGTTTGTTCAGACTCCTTTCCAACCTTGACAACGACAATGTAGGGCACAACATTGCCTTCGAATTCATAGAGACCAGAATACACCTTGCCATAGTTAAGTTGATCGCTCCCCACGCCCACAGATTTGAATGGAAGGGCGGGAGGGTCGATCTTTGGATCAACCCCCAAGATATCCAGCACAATTTTTGGGGTTGGTCGATCGTTACCCCCTCCAACAATCATACCATCACAGATCACAAAAATAAGCTTTCGTTTATTGTCATATTGGAGAGCCGTGAGGGAGTCGAGGCCTTTCCGTAGTTGATCTTCTCCCTCAGTGTACGCGGGTACCTGACAAATAACAAACTTATCTTGCATCGAAGGTCGTCGCTTAGTACCAAGCTGGAGCGCAGCAACGAACTTGATAAGAATAACACTAGCTAGTACGCAAGTGAATGCAAGCAGGATGTAATTGTTGACTTGACATCTGGGGGTTTTTCGGAAATCGGTTCTACCAACATAAAATTTGTGCCTTAAACACCAATAGCTGTTCTGAAAGTCAACGTTACTCTCCCACTTGTCGCTGATGTCGGAACCTGGGTTATTTAAGAATAGCCGGGAGACTTTCTCTGGGAGAAAATCGTAGGACGGGAGATTGTTCATCCGTTTAAGGGTATAGAAATAGTCAGTGAGGTCAAAGACTTCACCACCGAGCACGGCCCATTGTCGCTGGTCCTCCTCTGCTTGTTTACGTAATTCCTTATTGTCCCAAACCACGTCTCCCTTAATATACTCCTTCATTCTCGGTAGGAATACTTTAGCATACCAATTGATATCGCGCTTTTTAGAATTCGGGTCATGCTCAAGCAAAGGGCCAGATTGGTGCACAGCATTCGGATACAGAATGGCGTCGGTTTTGTTGTGTTGAATGGTCACATCTTCAGTTATGCCAAAGCCACGACATGCCACAGTAAGTGGAACGGGGAAGTAAACATCCATATTTTGGCCGCGGAACGGTTCCATTGCACTCCTGGAAGTGTCTTGCGATCCGCCGTGCGCAATTTTCCAAAACTTGCTGATGTCATACACAACCCCGTGGACGCTCACGTAGTAGTCATTATCTCCTTGGTGGTAACCGACCTCTTTCTCCGACCAGACTTTATCCTTATTGGGACAAAGTAAATTTCCAAAACCGATAATCCAAAAAACCATTGTGGCGTTTAGTAGAAGGATTAAAACCATGAGCGTAACTTTTTCTCTCCAGGCCATTCGAACATCTGGACGCTTCATACGGCCGATATACCGAAGGACAAAAGAAGGAATCCAGAAAGTCAGCGCCCAAGCGAAGCCCGCCCAAACACGACGGGTCCACGGAATTTTCTTCTGCTCGATCCTTTTGGGGTCACCAAATTCAGGGTCCATTTGGCCGGTGAATGTGCCAAGGTCTTGATCATAGTATTGGGCATCGTGTTTTCTGTCATCTCCTTTTGGACCAAGGCCGTAATCTCCAGGTGCGGGTTGGCCAGGTTGGCCAATTGTAGGCGCGACGGAACGAGCTCCCCCCAAAACGCTTCTGGACAGAGTTGCCACGCTTTGTCTATGCATAAGATTTTCGCGGCTTCCGTCAAAGCCTGCCTCTGGTTGAAAGAAGCCGCTGGCATTGGGTGGTGGGGTTGAAGAATATCCACTCTCAAAGGGAGTCATCACAGGGTTGAATGGATCCTGTAGGATATCCTGTGGTTTCAAATCTAGCATCGTTTCAGCTTCCCACCATGCACTTTCCCTCATCCAGATTCGTTCGTTGCCAACAACCACATCACCATTGCTCCACCCTCTTTCAAGGACCCAGTTCTCCACACCATCCTTTCCTTCTTGACATCCAAGCCGAGAATATCTTGTGACGAATTCCTCTACATCGAAATCTGCTGTAAAGTCAAGGTGTTTGTTCCGACGGTTGGCCCACTCCGGAAGCCTCCAGGCGCGAAGTTGGCGAGAAACAGTCCCAGCAGACCATGAGGACGTAACGGACGGTAACGAGGCCAAGGTGGCAGGCGAGTCGTCTGTGGGGTGGATTGCGAGGTGATACCAAACTCTGCTGCTTCCTAGAGTATTGGCAAGGTCGAAACGACCCTTTTTGCCAAGATTAATGCCTTCATTTTCAACCGGATATAAAATCCGTCGAAGAAATGCGCCAGTTTCAAGTTCCAGTGCGACTTTCTCTAAAACATTTTCCTTTCTATCATGTTCTTGCTCTCGTTCTCGGCTCGCCGCGCTTCCCGGAACCCCCATATCAGCCTCAACCTCAGCGATCGCACTGTGCATTTCCTTGATCACGGAATGGCCTGGAGCAGCAACCTCAACCCCATCCTCCTTCATTTCAGCATTAATGCCAAGCGAGTCATCGAAAACCCCCCTAAGAGCGATGGCTTTTCCCAAAGCTGGATCTGGAACCTCGACAACTGTAATGCCAACGGTGTCCCCGGTTTCCTCATCAGTCCAAGGGCTCCGTTGGCCAGGTCCACCGTCACTAGAGCCGCTATCCTGGGTATTATGCAGCTCATTAAAGATGGTCTCGTTAGCTTTAGATATCACCCAGTCAACCAAAGCTTCGTAGATACCAGCGATCAGAATAGTGCGGTCATCTGTAGAGCACTTGTGTAAGAGCACTTCAGGATCAAGGTTCAGCAGTCCTCCAACATCTTCGCAAATATCCTCGAGTTCCTCCTGGTCGACCAAGAAGCCCACAGAATTACCAAGTTTAAGTAGAGCGGCGAGTACAGTGATAAGACTTCTATGTGCAGCTCCCTTGATACCAATAGCTTTGAGAGAGGCCCTGAAATCTTCAGCGGAAGCTGCATCATCGGCTGTGGGTAGATATGACGGTGGGTTGAAGGTGTTCGATTTGTTCAAGAGAGAATATGTAGATGCATCTTTGAGACTGAGAAATTCTCTTTCCGCCGGGGTTGAAGCAGAAGTAAGTAGAAAATAAAACACATCGAAAGCACGGTAGCCACTCTCGGCGGGAATATTGAGGAGCCCACCAGCAACATCAAGGCCGGCCGTGGATAAGGCCAATGATACTCCTGTTACATTGCCAGTGAGCGTGAAGGTATAAGATACAGCAAGTGCAGAATAGCGAGACTGCGAGGGATTATAAGGTGTAACCTGAGAAATGAAGGGTCTAAGGACAGAGAGGGCTGTGTAAGTAACGGATGGAGTGGACAACGGCAGCGCAGCTAAGAATGGCGCAAGAAGCGAAGGCGTAGATTGGTGAGAGGAGCTATCAAACTTGAAGTCAGCACGATTCATGGTATATGAATGCATTGTTCGCAAAAAGGGACAGCAGCGGGGTTAGGGATTCCAACCATAACACGATACACCCATCTTCAGCTCTTCTCCGGGCATGCTCCCACGCCCGTCTTGCGAGCGCTACATCCACTGTTCCTCCCACTTCGCCATTAGGCCCAGGACTTGAGGCAGTAAGCCATGTGTTAACGGTTAGACTGGTACCCGAATCGAGCTGGTATGATTGTCCGGAGGAGTATATGGTGTGTAGGGCGTTGAGGAGTGTAGTTGTAGAAACCTGCGCAGTTTGTGGTCCAGTCGAGCGAGGGCCCAGGGCGGCAGCAGAAGACGTCGCTGAGTAAACAGAGTACCGGTTTGCCATGATTGCTTTGAACGTGGGTCAATCACTCAGATGGGAGCACAGCACGGCAAACAGTCAAAAGAAGCTGTTGCTTGCCAAAATGGCGAATTGATGAACAAAAGTGAACGTTTTCCCACCCATCAAACAGTAGGTATGATGCGTCTCCGGCCTTTTGGGGTTAGGCAAAGACGAGGAGAACCCTTTCGGATCGAAAGATCGTGGCCCTTGCTTATAATCTTGTCACCGAAGTGGTTGAATTGACAACCGGGAGCTGTGAGAATTGGGCTTTGGAAGAGGAGAGGGTATTAGTATGGATGGCCTGGTAACAAGGACGGATGGGGTAGTGAACAGTAGCGAAGGACGTGGACAATAAGTCCCGAATAAATGCGAAACGAGTAACTCCTTGCTAACGCAGCTAAACGAAAGGGATAGCAGAAGGAAAACAAACGAGAGACGAGCAGGAGATGAAGAGAGGAAGCCGTGAGGTTGGCCGACAAGAACTGCAGCAGAGAGTGAGATAATGGTGGTGTATGTTGATGGCCCAGGCAAAGCAGGGTGTCTGCGTTGCTGCTTGTGTACTGTAACGTACTGTAGATACAGCGTTTACAGTATTATTTACTCCGTACTGTATCTGATCTGACACCACAGCAAAAATCTACCACGGGAACGGCCAGCAACAATAGAAGCGCCTATCAACTAGCATGGGTTATCCTTATATTTCTTTTTCAAAAATAAATGCCCTTTCACGAGCCATGAAATCGAAGCAAAAGTTCCAAAGTTGCTATGTAGGGATTAGTGAGCCCAGCAAAAGATCGCACCAGGTAGAGCAGCAATCGACAAAATGGATAGAAAGCGGCGGAGAAGAACGTGGTACTGGACGGAACATGTATCACCATGTGTGTCTCAACGAAGACTCTGTCCTTCTTTCTTTCGCTTTTTTTTTTTTTTTTTTTTTTTTTTGCCCTTGATCCATCCTCTTTCCATCTTAGCCTTGTTTATGGCGGACGCCTCCTCCCATCATTCCCTCACTCTCCCTGGACGCTTGTTGTCTTAGGACGACGTCTAGAGAACAATCGGCGAAACATCCTCGCCCCTGGGATTTAAGTGCGATCTCCACCACCGCCAATGGACAGTCTCCATTCCCAGCCCGCGAGCGCACTTCGCGGCAGGCCCCCAAAAAAAAAAGGGCAGAGCGTCTTTACAGCCAGGAAGCCAATTGTCTGTCTGTCTCTCTTCAGCTTCACTCAAACTGCTGGCTTCTCGCTAGGGGCTGTTCTCACAACCTCAAATACTCCGTATATATTCAACCATGCGATATATTCTGTATATTACGTCCAGTATTGTATTGTATCAATGCATTGCGTACAAACGAAAGGTAAAAAAGGGAAATAGCATTGGTTTCTGGATACAAGAAAAGGTACCCGCCGCAATCAAACTCTCCGTGCAAATTTCTTCTTACTATTTAACTTTCTTTAAAAAAATGAAATTTACTATATATAAAGCAAGTCCCAATCGCTTCGCCGCAACTAGCCCGGTTGCATCCAATGTCGCATGCAGCAGCTGAACAAAGCTCACCTATCTATCAGCCCAAGTACGGAGTAGAAAGGGACGTTTTGATATCAATATCTCCTGGCCAAGTCAAGGGGTGTTCCGCCACGAGCCAGGAAAGACGAAAAGGCCGATTTCTCGAAGCATCAAATGATGTACTCTATGGAGAAGTACCCACAGTTTTGTAGCCACGGATTGAACCTAAAATAGAAAAAAAAAAATTACTGAAAAGGAAAAGGTTTCATGCATAACGATGCATCTAAAAAAGAGGCTCAGTGATACCCTTGAAATCCAGCTACATACTACGTTCCCTCCGCCAGTTAGTTGCACATACATTCGACGACATATCACGACGAAAAAGGAATCTTGATTTAAGAAGACTCCGTACCACCTCAGCGGGCTGACAAAAGAGCAATTAATGGGCATATCGGAATGGCAACCGGTGACATCTCTCAAAAATATTCTCGGGTGTGGGAAAAAGAAAGGATGATTAAGCATCATTGACTGCTTTCGCTGCGAACAAGATGTGTAGCCGTTTCCATGATTTCCTAGCATCCATAGCCACTGTGAATCCATTTATTTGTGCATGACTTTCCCAGACATCCATCTCAGTTCTCCAGGACAGGACCACAGCTGATACGATCGTCCCTGGATATTTTCAAGTAAGCATCGAGGATCTGGTCAGAAAAGTCTCAGTTGACGCCCCCACCAGGACGATGCATGCCGAGCCCCAAAACAAGGTGGCAACAACTGGCAAGGTTGAAGGCTTGGACGGGCGGTCCTCGTGCTAAGATCAAGAAAGAGCTGGGAAAAATGCGCGATCGCCCACCGCCGGACCTTACCCTCCTTGACAGCGTACCTAGATTATTTTAAACTAGGTGGATTTTGTTTTCAAAATTCCACAGCTTCGAAACTCGGAACCTTTCTTAAGGAAAAAGTTTCATTTGAAATAAATCCTTGGGCCGCATGTTTGTTTATTTTCCCCTCGCCGGTATTCTTTCCACTACGGAGTACAGTACCACCTGTTACCTCTTCTTCATTATCAATTAAGTTAAAAGTCGCGACAGGTAAAAATGGATAACTTTCAGCATTTCCTTACTCGGTACGGATTTCTTATTTGCAATTTGTCCATTGATTATTTATTATTTATTTATTTTTGCCTGGCCAGTGTTTGTTCTGTTGTGCTCTAGACTGGCCTAAAATAGATTTGGGGCTTGCCACTTGTCTTGGATCACGAAGAGCCCATTGCTTGGGCAAAACCCGAGACAGGAGCGCCAGACATACCCGGTCATCTTGGCCTGTCATCAGAGGAATAATCTTTGCAAGGGCGGGATCCCAGCGAAAGATTCTTTTTATTCTTTTTATTTTTATTTTATTTTTGAGGGCGAGTTCAGGTCGTCTTATCAATACACAGTAGGGATGCTGTTCCCCGAGGGGGCGGCATGATCGTACTGTACAGTGCTCGAGGTCATCTGTAGATGTTTTAAAGTTTATTACAGCAAGGTGTGGTAACCGTAGAGCGGCATGCTGAAATCCGTAATCCGTAATCTGAGTCTGTAACGTACGGAAACAACGATTACATGTATTTTTGGTGCCAGATAACGAAACATTGGAACAAAACCAAATACGGGAGAGGTATATACATTTTTCCTGTTTGGGCCGTTGTGGTGGAATCTTCTTTTCTCACGCAAACTCGCTCGCTCGCTACGTTCTGGCAACAATTTTACAATTTCTCTCTGGCTGTCGTCCTCCTGGAGATAATACCCTCTGTGTCACTCCTTCGTTCACTTGCTTCTCCTTTTCATATCTGTTGCCATTTTTGTTTTTATTTTTCTTTTTCCTTTTTTTTTTTTTTTTTTTCCCTCCTCAAACCAGCTCAACATCTAGCTTGATCCCATTGTTCGTCCCGAATATTTACAAGGTCGAGCAGGAGATATCTCGCTGCTAGAGACTTTTGACTTTCCGTTGGCAACTTGCTTGTTGCGGCGCTGAAGGGCGACACTAATCATTGTTGGTTCTATCGAGTATCATTTTCACTGGGTTCGCTTCCTGTTGACGGACCTTCTGGTGCATCTCGTTGTTCTATCATCCCTCATGTCTTGAGTACGGCACATATCGTTGAAGAATTATTTCCGCCTCTTGACCTGGTACAGACAACTGCATACATTCGTTATCACTTGGTTGAACCGCTTTATTTTCTGGCTCAGGCGGCCTTTGTGCCCATATAGTTGACTTCGACCATGGCCCTCCATTCATTCACGGAGACGGGGTCTGCTCCCTCGCATGCGCAGTCCTCTTTGCCTTCGCTTCCTGCTCACCTTCAATCGGACACCCACCTCACGGCTCATCTGGCGAGCAGGTAAGGATCTTCTCCACCAAACCGGATTTGATGTCAGTTCTAACAGTTGTTGTTTTTCTCGTTTTCGGTTGTAGATTTCATGTATCTCTACCTACAGCCCGGCTATCTTCACAGGGATTGATATGCCTTAACACCTACACATCTTCAACCCGCGGCCCGGATGGACAAAGAGAAGGGAGTGCAATGGGGGAAGCAGACGACCTGGCTAGGCGTGCTTGGGCTCGTTTGGGAGGAAGAGGAGAAAACCAGGCCGTCATTTTCCTGTGAGTCCCCGCACTTCGCAAATAATCCATATTTTTGAAACTATAACTAGGCATGCTAAACTCGTATACTCACTGCCTACCTCTAGGGGAGAAACTGGCTCCGGGAAGACTACCGTTCGCTCTCACCTACTTTCTTCCTTCCTTTCATTATCATCCACTCCTCTTTCAGCGAAACTCTCACTCGCCGCCTTCGTTTTCGACACATTGACAACCACCAAATCAGTTACTACCCCGACTGCATCAAAGGCGGGTCTTTTTTTTGAACTTCAATATGATGCCTCGTCAACCATCAATCCAACTTTGATTGGTGGTAAGCTTCTGGATCACCGGCTGGAAAGAAGCCGTATTGCCTCTGTTCCCACCGGTGAACGCAGCTTTCATGTGCTATATTACCTCCTTGCAGGAACCAGCGCCGCTGAAAAGGCGCATCTGGGTTTGGACAACTCAGTCGATATCCGCACCGGTGGAGGCTCTGGAAACCGTTCGTCCGGTACAATCTCTCACAAGAGATGGCGGTATCTTGGCCATCCAACACAACTGAAGGTCGGGATTAATGATACGGAAGGTTTCCAGCAATTCAAAACTGCTCTCCGTAAACTGGAGTTCCCTCGGAGTGAAATCGCTGAAATATGCCAGATCCTCGCGTGTATCTTACATATCGGGCAACTGGAATTCACGACTGGGCAATCAACGACAACAGGCCCAGAGGAGAGTGGTGGATATTCACATGAGGGTGGCGAAACCGTTACAATTGTCAAGAACAAGGACGCGTTAGCAATTGTTGCTGCCTTCCTCGGATTGAGCGTGGATGATCTCGAGACTAGCCTTGGCTATAAAACGAAAACTATTCATCGTGAACGTGTGACTGTTATGCTCGACCCTAAAGGTGCCCGGGAGAATGCTGATGACCTTGCCCGGACCCTTTATTCTCTCCTGGTTGCCTATGTAATCGAAAATATCAACCAGCGTGTATGTGCTGCAGAGGACGCGGTTGCCAACACAATTTCAATCATCGACTTCCCCGGTTTTTCTCAAGTGTCCGCCACGGGGTCAACCTTGGACCAGCTTTTGAATAATGCTGCTACTGAGTCACTTTATAACTACTGTTTGCGAAGCTTCTTCGAACACAGGGCAGATATGCTTGAAACCGAAGAGGTTAGCGTCCCTTCAACCAGTTATTTCGACAACTCAGATGCTGTTAAAGGCCTGCTGAAACAGGGCAATGGACTACTAACAATCCTGGATGACCAAACGAAACGCGGCCGATCCGATATGCAATTGCTCGAGAGCTTGAGAAAACGATTTGCAAACAAAAACCCTGCTATTTCAGTTGGGAGTGCGACGGCCACCCTTCCTGGTAGCAACTTCGCTTCAAAGAATCAAGCCGCTACTTTCACAGTTAGACACTTCGCTGGAGAAGTCGATTACCCTGTCCAGGGCCTAGTTGAGGAAAATAGCGACTTGGTTTCTGGAGACTTAATGAACCTCATCACTTCCTCCAGGAGCGCTTTCGTGCGAGATCTTTTCGGCCAAGAAGCACTCCAAACTATCCGCCACCCTAAAGAAAAGTCGGCTATCATGCAGGCTCAAGTCAGCTCGAAACCTCTCAGAATGCCAAGTATGGCAAGACGGAAGATGGATAGACCTGCTCGACTTACTGCTCGCGCAGCTCAAGCCAATAATGATGATGACGATGATATCGCGGGTAGTACAAGTTCTGCGTCTGGATCCAAAAAGCGCAAGCAAGGAGGCCCAGCAAACGGACCCAGCCAGGGTGCTGCTGCTCAATTCCTTGTATCCTTGGACAATATCAACAAATCACTGGCTGCAGGAAACGTTAATCCCTATTTTGTGTTCTGCCTGAAACCCAACGATCGTCGCATCGCGAATCAATTCGATAGCAAGTGCGTGCGATCACAGGTACAAACCTTCGGAATTGCAGAAATCAGCCAGCGGCTCCGAAATGCAGATTTCACTGTGTTCCTTCCCTTCGGTGAATTCCTTGGCCTGTCAGATGCTGAATCGATCATCGTCGGCAGCGAGCAAGAAAAGTGCCAGTTGGTGGTTGACGAAAGAAGATGGCCAGGTAACGAGGCACGGGTTGGAAGCACTGGAGTCTTTTTAAGCGAAAGATGCTGGGCGGACATCGCAAAGATTGGCGAACGAGTTGTCCCTAGCTACAGCGGGGATGGCACAGATGACGGCAGAGATGGGATGCTTGGGGTTGGCCACAAAGCCCAATATGGTGACTCGAAAGTTCGTCTCCTCAACTCGCCCGACACGTCTCCATCGCCTGGCGCCTTTATATACGGAGATGAAACCAAACAGGGATTCTATGGAGCTCGTGACATCGACGGTCGCTCTGATGCGGGAGCATCCGCCTTCAATTCCGGCGATATGTTCAAGAATTTGGAGACCCGAGAGCAGATGGCCGAGAAAGGCAACGAGAAGAAAATGGAAGAAGTCGACGACGTTGTCGTTTCCAGCAGCCGTAAACGGTGGTTGGCTATTGTTTATTTGCTTACCTTCTACATTCCTGATTTTGCCATCAAGTTCATTGGACGAATGAAACGGAAGGACGTTCGTACTGCTTGGCGAGAAAAGTTTGCAATTAACCTCCTGATTTGGTTTAGTTGTGCCTTTGCTGTCTTCTTCATTATCGGATTTCCCCAATTAATCTGTCCAAAGCAATATGTCTTTTCCCCCGATGAACTTTCATCCCGCGACGGGAAAAAAAATGATGCCTATATAGCTATTCGGGGAGAAGTATTCGATTTGGGCGCTTTCATTCCCTCGCACTATCCGAAAATTGTTCCTCGGAAGGCGTTGGAAAAGTATGCCGGAATGGATGCTACAAAACTCTTCCCTGTGCAAGTTAGCGCTCTTTGTGATGGTGTTGATGGCACCATCGATCCGTCTGTGCCGCTCGATTTTACGTCCGCAAATAGAACGGGCTCCGTCAAAGTTTCTGCAGACCATGATCCAAACGCTAAATACCATGATTTCAGAGCTTTCACGGATGATTATCGACGGGACTGGTATTGGAATCAAATGAGGATGTTGAGAGCAAATTACAAGAAAGGATATGTTGGCTACTCTCCGCAATATTTGAAGACACTGGTTGATAAAGATCAGTCAATTGCAGTCCTTGACGGATATGTGTACGACTTGACAAACTATGTCATAGGTGGCCGACAAGCAAAAGCGCCTCCAGGCCAAGATCCACCACAGGGTGTCAATGTCGACTTCATGGATCCACTTGTTGTTGATTTGTTTCAACAAAGACCCGGACAGGATGTCACGGAATTATTCAACAGACTCCCTCTTGGAAACCGAGAGCGCGCCATGAGAACCTGCTTGACTAATTTGTTTCAGGTTGGGAAGCTGGATACTAGAAGCTCTGCCCAATGCAAATTCGCTCAATATTTCATCCTCGCAATATCTCTCCTCCTAGTCACCATCATCGCTTTCAAGTTCTTCGCCGCACTGCAATTTGGAAAGAAGAATCTACCAGAAAATCTCGATAAATTCATTATCTGCCAAGTTCCCGCATACACAGAAGATGAAGAGTCTTTGCGTCGAGCCATCGACTCAATGGCTCGAATGAAGTATGATGACAAACGCAAACTCCTTGTTGTTATTTGCGATGGCATGATTATTGGTCAAGGAAATGATCGGCCCACACCCCGAATTGTCCTGGACATTCTTGGTGTTTCTGAGACTGTGGACCCCGAACCGTTAAGCTTCGAAAGTTTGGGAGAAGGTATGAAACAGCACAACATGGGTAAAGTTTACTCTGGATTATATGAGGTTCAAGGCCATATTGTACCATTCTTGGTTGTTGTCAAGGTTGGTAAGCCTTCCGAGGTATCTCGCCCTGGGAACCGTGGCAAGAGAGATTCACAATTGCTTTTGATGCGTTTCTTAAACCGTGTCCATTACAACCATCCAATGAGTCCCCTTGAGCTCGAAATACATCACCAAATTCGCAACATCATCGGTGTCAACCCCACATTCTACGAGTTCATATTTCAAGTAGACGCGGATACGATGGTCGCTCCGGACTCCGCCACTCGAATGGTTGCAGCTTTCCTGCAAGATACGCGCATTATCGGCCTCTGTGGAGAAACAGGACTCAACAATGCCAAATCTTCCATAATAACCATGATCCAGGTTTACGAGTACTACATCTCTCACAATTTAACGAAAGCGTTCGAGAGTCTTTTCGGGTCGGTGACATGTTTACCTGGTTGCTTTACGATGTATCGTATTCGAGCTGCAGACACGGGAAAACCTCTTTTCGTCAGCCGAGAAGTTGTGGAGTCCTATTCAGAAATCCGTGTTGACACTCTGCACATGAAAAATCTTCTCCACTTGGGTGAGGACCGTTATCTTACGACACTTCTTTTGAAGCACCACTCGAAATACAAGACCAAGTTCATTTTCAATGCCCATGCTTGGACTGTCGCCCCCGATAGCTGGGCGGTGTTCATGTCTCAGCGCCGGAGATGGATTAACTCCACTGTTCACAACCTCATTGAACTCATTCCTCTGCAGCAGCTTTGCGGATTCTGCTGTTTCAGCATGAGGTTCGTTGTCTTCGTCGATCTTTTGAGTACGGTTATCCAACCAGTGACTGTGGCGTATGTTATATATCTCATCGTCCTTATCGCGATCAACCCGTCACTCATCCCAATCACTGCATTTATCTTACTTGGTGCTATCTATGGTCTACAAGCCATTATTTTCATCCTTCGGCGCAAATGGGAAATGGTTGGCTGGATGATCATTTATATCCTAGCTATGCCCGTTTTCTCCCTTGGCCTCCCACTCTACTCTTTTTGGCATATGGATGACTTCACCTGGGGTAACACCCGCATCGTCACTGGAGAGAAAGGCCGTAAGGTTGTCATCTCGGACGAGGGCAAATTTGATCCTTCATCAATACCAAAGAAGAAGTGGGAAGACTACCAAGCCGAGTTGTGGGATGCGCAAACACAGGCGGATGATCGTTCCGAGGTTTCTGGATTCTCGTACGGCACCCGATCCTACCACCCCGCCGCATCTGAATATGGGTTCTCTCCCTCACGTCCTCTTTCTCAAATCGAACTTAATCGTTTCGCCGGATCTCGTATGTCTCTCGCTCCTTCGGAGATGCTGGGGCATGGCCCTGAGATGGAGATGGTAGACCTCACAGGACTTCCAAGTGAGGATTCACTGCTGGCAGAGATCCGCGACATCCTTCGTACCGCGGATTTGATGACAGTTACGAAGAAAAGCGTCAAGGTGGAACTTGAGAGGAGGTTTAATACCAATCTCGATGCCAAACGGCAGTATATTAACTCTGGTAAGCTATTTCGCCCTGATTTGCCCCAAACAGCTATTTCATGTTATCTTCAGTTTTGCTAACGTCGTGAATTTGATAGCCACCGAAGCTGTTCTTTCCGGACAACTTTAAAAAAAGCCACCGAAATTCTTCTCTCATCAATCATTTGCACGGAGTTTCTCTAATGTATTCGTCTACCCACCGCCTAATCCCTTCATATTCGTTTTGTTTCTTCCTAATTTTCCATTCAGTACATCGTGAGCGCATTTCATGGGTTGACAAGTTTGCCAATGTTTCTTTTCTAGCGTTTGGGTTTTCTTCAAATTTGTTCTCTCAAGCATGACAACAACCACAAAAGAAAAATTGAGCTTTATCAAGCTTGACTTAATTATTTTGTAAATTTCCCTTTTTGATTCATCAAGATTTTGATTTTGATTTTTTTTTCTTGTTTTAATCCAGTATATATATGTATGTATCAAGGGCACATTTGGTTAATTCCTTTTGTTATTTACCTTCTGCATGCCATTCTTGCCCTGTTGAAATGATCTGAAAATGACAAGTCCTTGCCCGTATGTGTTGTAATACTTTAGAAACGATTCGCTGCTCCTTGCTTTTTATGTGTCTTCTCGACATTATGTTTTGTTAGTGTCGTGCTTGGCTAGTATCTTGTTCTATTTCTGTATTTCCTTTTTCCTTCTCGTTTTCGATTCTTGGACCCCTTTGCTCTGTGTAGATACATCAATGATATATATTTTAATTTCGAGCTGTCAATCATCGCTTCTGAATGCTAGGCATATTATTTGTTCTAAATTCAGATTTTTTCAGAATCATCGCCTCGCCCTAAGAGACTGTGTTGAATATGCTGGCTTGTCTATTCTGCAAGCATTCATTTATTTAATTTTCCCCTCTCTCTTTTCCCAATCATGGTTTTACAACTCAGAATCATGCTGAAATCATTTCGTTTTGGTCTCCCAAAACTCAAACGTTATATAATATTGGATGGAGCAGTTGCTGCCTGGGTCAATCCGCAGCATCTGGCAGGATAGCTTCACACTTTCTTTAACACCAGGGACCATAATTTTTGGGTGGTTATATGACGAGATGTAGGGGAATACCCCTTGAAAGAGTGTCTGTATGAATTGTTTCTTTCACACCGTCAGTCGAAAGCGCGAAACAACAACTGCATATAACACGGGGAGTCGAATACTACCGGATCCACCATCCAAAATCCGCCAGAGTTATTTAAAACGCATGTTCCATTTCACGCCCGTCGTCCTTGTTATTCGCGGGAGAAGAAGGGTGCGGATCTCTTTTCTGGCCCAACCGAGCAACCGGGCAATTTGGTGTGCGGGAGAAATTTAGCGTAGCCGTTTTCCTCCTGCTCAAGAATGCCGGAAGCTGGATTCACACGGATAACAATCATGGCAATACATTGGATAGATACCCTAACGATTCCAAAGCATTGGAGATATCTGCAAACGGGTGGTCTACTATTTCCCAAGCGCCTGGTGGCGTAGAGGGCGAATATACGAAGCATATCTCCTAGTACTATTAGTGAGGAGAAGCGTGGTTATCGCCCCCAATATAAATAGTAAATATCCTAGTTTGGCGTCTTAACTCTCAGCATGACCTTTGTTGTCGTACCATAACCTTAAAATACAGACTTTGTTCCTGTCGAGCTTCCCTGGTAGACATCCATGACAATTTCAGGGGAAAAGCTTATGGTCAGGCGGAATTATCCCAGACGATTGCTTTGTACTGTACTGTACATAGTAGTTATGGAACGTTCGGGATGATCGATTTTATCCATCGCCTGGAAATCTTCCCGTTTCATATTCACTAAGAGAAAGAACTAAGTAGCAAAAAATATATATATAGTAATTTCCCCTTTCTAACTACTACTACTCCGTAGTACGGAGTAATAAAACTTGAAGATAAAGCTGCCCCTAGAAGTCGTAGTTAGGGTTTATTCAAGTCACGTGAATTGTACTAGTTAACTACATGGATATGTACAGTACATACCTACGGAGTACATACATACAGAAGTTACTTACTCCGTACACCCTAACTATTTGGGCGTCAGTGTTGCAAGGATTTAATCACCTATATTTAGAACATAATTTACCCATACCGTCGTTGTTGAATTCGCAATGCAGAATCATTGGGGGGAAGTCAGCGGCGGACGGAATGAGTTAATCCCCTCCCCCCAAAGCCATCCAATACCTTCCACGTACACAGCCTCTTACGCGCTGCGTTTCTTCCGCGAAAGCTGACCATGAACTCGAAACTACATCTGCACCTTTCTTTTTCTGAAGCCTTCCAATCCCTTCTTTATGGATTTTCGGGCGGCACCAATTAATGACAAGGCAGAAAGGCAACTAGGAAGGAGATGGAAGGTGGAAGGCGGGGTAATGGTGTAGGAAGATGTGGAGAGCTGCTATTTGATCGAGTTGCGGTCTTCTTCAGTTACAATACAAGACGGAGTTTTTGATGTGGCATATATAAATCCTTACGAAGTCCTGTCTTGGGGTCAACATAATTCGCGGCGTAGCAGCTGTAGCCTGATCCCTCCCGTGAATTCACGCTGCCACCGCGCCCGCTCGCCTTTGTGTTTGTTTGTTAGTTAGCTCATGATATTTCTTTGCTTGTCTTGAAACAATCGAGGGTTATATCGCATAATCTACTCTACCAAGGGCAGAAAGCCTCCATTGAAAATGTCATCACCAGCTGGGAACATGACCGTGCGCCCGAAACTGCTCCACCGCTTCTACGGTCCGGTCCTTCTCCTCGAAACTCTCGGTCTCGTAAGAGGCGATCGTCAAAAGGCAGAGCTAATATCCGATGAAGCCGGCATTCAGGACAGTAAACTTCGTCACCATTTCTGTAACGCTCTGGCATACATCTGCGCCTTTGACACTGGTTCAGATAATGTCACTGCCCTCGCCCTTGATGTTCAGCCGGGCATCACCAATGTGCTTGTTGCAGCTAACAGAGGCGTCTCAGACGAGGTGGCTACCTTTTTACAAGATATTTTGTCTATTTTGCAGGGCATTGCACAAGCAGTGCATGGCACGGACGTATCCATGATCCAAGAGGATATAGTTCAAAGAGTCGTCAAACATAACCAGCCTCGAATCAGCCATTATCACAGGGTGGCCATCGACATGTGTGGATCATGCCTTCCAATCATAGTGTCAGCCCTCAACAACGCCGGTGGGTATATTGATATCTAGTTGAAGTCATCCTGCAAAGTTGTCTGGAGCTGACGGATATCTGAACAGCTGAGGCATCAAATCATCAAAAGGTCACCGAGCTAGACCGTGTGAGGAGGTTTTTGAATCACTACTTCAGTCCCGGCAAGTCCTTAGAAAATGGGCATGATTTTCTTGATTTAGTGAAAGAGTGCCATAGCACTAGAGCGTCTGGCATAATACAATCTTTAAACTCATTTGCCGCTCACGGCCAACCCTGCCAGTCAAGATTTCAGCGTCTACAAGACAATTTGAAAAAGCTTGGAAAGCATACAACATGCTCCAGAAGACTCGTAGACGCTGCTACAAAGCTACCTAACGAGTTCGTCCTCGGCTTCAGAGTCCAGCCCATCGGCCCTTCCCCGCTCAAACCAATCAGTCTTCCAGTATCCAAAATATCTGTAGAGAGCATTGTCGGCCGGATGACCTCAAGTAAACAGGAGCAAGATCAGATCGAAAGTCAACTCGAACAACGCCATGGCCAGAGCCTAGCAGATATCTCGCAGGGCATGAGAGAGAAGCATAAAGTGGCAAAGACACAGATACATGCCGAACTACTCTTGCTAAGCTACATAGAGCAACATGGCTGTGAATTCCGTGACGATAGGTATATCGGCTGCAGCAAACCAGCGTGCTACCTCTGCCATTTATATATCGCCTGCCATCCGGGGAATTATTGCCTACCCGATACATCGAACAAGTTGTATATCAAATGGCGGATGCCGGATACCTGTTCAGAGAAGATACTGGATCGGATGGTTCAGCAAATTAAGACGGATTTCAAGAACGATTTGATTAGGCGCAAGCCCAGGGTCATGCATGCGGATTCGTCGGCGGATATGACGTCTACGGTCGGTCACCCTGGTGCCGATGCCGATATAGGTGCCATTAATACTGTTGGCCCACAGCCATCGAGCGGTATTATCAGGGATATAGAGTCATTATCTCTCGAAGATGTCGGATATACTCCACGTTAGTTCAGTTGTATTTATGCCCTTTAGCGCCGAGTTCAATATGTGGACTGACGTTGTGAAAATTCAAACTAGAATCCCCGTCGGCCGCCATCAATTCCAACTACAATCCAATTACACAACCTCTTCTACATCAATATCCGCAGCTCCAATTCCAAAACCCATATCAATATCCCTATAATACCAACTTGCCACCTACCCCCATATTTCTCCCTGGCCAGCCACCAGGAACCACTGCCATTCCCGCTGCTTATTTTTACATCCCTACTCCTATTCAGCCATTTCCGAATAATGGGATAGGCAACAACTACCATAACGGAAATGGAAACAATACAGTATCCCCAAATAACAACAACGTCGGGCAAGAGGAGCAACGCCCGAAGCCGCAGAGGGCAAAGAGGCCCGGATGGAGAGGACCACCCAGTCAGCGCTGGGGGGTTTCGGCGCATCATTGAGTGAATGATATTCAAAGGTTGAAGAGGAAGGAGGTAGGTATGAATATATTGTTTCTTCCTTGAATGGTTTTGGTTTTATTAGTCTTCCCATTGAAATTTCCAGTGTGATTGCCCTTTCCCATGTTTTGACTACATATAATCGATCTCCTATGAACTAGCACGCATCATATCCCCATTTAATTTAAGGCGGGCTGGATCCTCCCACTTTTTATTTATTTATTTTTTTTTTGTCTACATTTCGCCCTTTAACTTTCTCTTTGTTTATTTTGGTTTTTACGTTGCATCTCGGTTATCATTATAATTTGTCTTAAACCCCACTCTTTTAAGGCCCCTTCTGTCCATCTGTGAATTCTTCGAGTTCAGTCATACTGTTCAAAAATATAAATTCTATACTGCTGCTACAAACTCTTATGGTCAAAATCAATAGCCCATAAACAGACATGAGTCAAAAAACTTATCGTATATTTTGACATGCATTAATAATACAATAATGCATATTAAAAAGGTAAAAAAACTTGAATCAGATCCTAGAAACTTTTCAACTTATTTAGAGAGCGCCGCAATACATTGCTTTGTAGTGAGTGAATTATAATATAAAGATATAGAAAGCGGGGAAGGGGGAAGGAGGAAGGGGGGAGTTCCGTGATTATTTTCTTGGTCTTTTTTTGTTCCCAATTCTTTTCACTATCCGATTTTCATATCTGATTTGTCCCCCCTTTTATCCAGTGAATGAATATGAATTACATAACATCAAACATTGAAAACCAACCAAAAGAAGCAGGGCATTCAAAAAATGTGATACGTTACACCGGATATGACACGGGCGTTAATTGGAACGGATACGTAGCCAAAGGCAAGGCAGGCGAGAGACTACGTCCAGCGAGATAGGTGAGATGCACAATGTCATACTCCATACATTGCCAGCGAACTGCGATCCGCCGCGTCATGCCGGAGTTGGTTCAAGTTAACGAACGAGACAAGGTCAAGCGAGCTGCCTACCTATGTAAACGTTTTTGCTGCCTGAAAGGTACATCATGCAATCCAAAGCAAAAAAGGAGGTACGTACGTAGGTTAGATTTCTATGTTTATTACCATTGGGCTGAAAAACGAGGATAAGAAGAGTTGATGCAGTTTAAGCGAAAGTAATGATTTTTTTCTTTCATTTTTGTTAAAAAAGGGAGAGGGAGAGAGAGAAAGACAACGTATGTTATAGTAGCGTCCAGAAAAATTGAGCAGAATGGACGGATAAATAAGGATTTGAAAAGATGATTTTAAAAATGAAACAGTTACACAAGAGAAATAGAGAGGAAAAGGTTAGGAGAGACATCAATTCAATCACACCGTCAATCAAAATCCATCCATCCACCCATACACCAGTCAGCCCAACCCAAGCCGATTTGAAAGCGAAACAAGAGGGGGAAAAAAATAAACAACCAAACAGAGAGACGAGATACGACAGCAGGAAATGAGAAGTCAATGGGTAATGGTAATAAAAACTGGAAAAGGAAGAACACAGGAGGGTGGGGAAAGGAACGAGGAAAGTGGTATCAACCCAGTTTCGCACACAAAAAGACGCCGAATCACTTTTTATCAAAATAGAAGGAAGAAGGCCAAGAACGACGAAAAATAAAACAACTAGCAAAAAGTACTCTTCCTCCCATCCAGGGTATATAGTTAAATACGTATATAGTTTAAGGAAACACAAGGGGGACAAAAATCAAAAAAAAAAAAAAAAAAAAAAAAAAACATGCAGAGAAAACATTTCTTTTTTGTTTAAAGAGTGAAGCAGAGCATGACAAAAGTAATCAAAAACGGTTGTTTTTTTTACTCCCTTGGTATCATAAACGATTGCAGTAGACTGGCATTGTGGAGAGGGGTATATTGCGAATGACTTTGGGATATATGGGGATGTATCACGTAAATGCTTTAAAAATGTTGACCTTCAACGAGGTGGCCCGATAGGGGCCGGGTATCCAGAAGTAGAATTGGAAGTACTAGGACGGCCACTGTCAAACGAGGCGCGGATGTCATGTTTGGGTGTCATGTCTCCAGGTGCAGTGCCGAAAGGAAATTTGTTATCAAAACGAGAGGCCCAGCCATTGGTGTTTAGAACGTCGTCCTCGGGGAGATTCACGCCGGAGTCGTTCCAAGGGTTTCGATATCCACTATCACGAGACTCCATAGATACGAGGGAGGCCTTGGAAGCATTACTCGAGGCGTGTTTAAAGAAAGATCCGGGAGACCCGGTTTGGTTCTTCCGTCCGATGAAGGACGAGAACGATGAGATGCTGCCTGGTTTACGGAGGCGTTCGAAGATGGAACCGCGGTCACTTGCGTCGTCTGAAAAGTTGAGGCGGGTCGGGGAGTCGGTCGCCAGAGGCGCTGGGGCGTGTTGTAGCAATTTAGAATCAAAAAACGGCAACGACTCTTCGAAGGAGTCTGATTTTGGTCGCTGAATGGCCCCTTTGACGGTGGTGGCATCGAGCCCATGGGACACGAGTCGGGAAATGAGGAAGTCAATGGCATCCTTAAGGCCTCCAGCATTGTTCCGGGTATACCCGAGGATAATCCGGTCCTCTGGCAGAGGCTCGTTCTCAGAAGACGATTGTGGTTCTGCACTCATATCTACAACCGCGTCGACTTCATATTGCTCCTTGAGCTTTTCTCGAACGTCATTGCAGAACTCGGGAGACTTGAAGAATTCCCGAAGCTCTGTGGAACTTTGGAAGGACAGCTCATGGCTCTCGGGAACCATACCCTGTAAACAACTTAGCATATTGGATATTATCAGCAGGAAAATGGAAAGGGAATCAGGTTGTTCTTACGAGGAAAGCATCTACCGCTTGAGGAACTTGATATTCTGGTCCAGAAATAGTCACAAAATCACTGGCGAGTTCAGTGCTTGGGAAGTCAACTTTGCAGTTCCATTTCTTCTCAAGTTCTTCAATCTCAGGCATGCGGGCAAGTAGTTCACGGTGATATAGACGGTTGATGACGACGGTCTCGGAAACAAATTCGGCGTCCTATTGATGTGTTAGTGGAATTGCAAACAGCAGCCGATTCAAAGCACTTCAAGAACTTACAACTTTCTCGACCATGTCCATAATCTCCTGCTTGACCAAGTCGAGGTTCTGGGCATTCCTAGCAGGAGTCCGACAGATGACATTGTCGACTTTAACGTCATCATCTTCCTTGCCAACACCTCCCCGGTCCATTGCGTTTGAAAATTTGACGAAGACCGAATATTTCTTCATAATGCGCTGGATATGTTGACCCCCAATGCCAATGATTCGCTTGTGGTACTGATCCGGAACATGAAACGATATTGAAGCAGGCATTTCCTGTTCAACGAGGTCAAGCCCATTCCTCGTAGCGTCATATTGGGTTCCGCAGACGTCAATGTAGAAATTGTACTCGTTGAAACCATCGAAGATAATTTGGACGTTGCCTACCAAAATAGTCATATTATAAGCATCCTGCAGTCATACCACCAGGACAACCAGAGGGAACGGTGGATACTCACTTTGGCCCATGATCTTATTGATCTTGCCATTTTTCTTCCCACTGACGAACTCCTTGTGCTCGTTGGCTAGCTCGATTTTAACACGCATCTGGTAAGGGGTTCGTTTGACGAAGGGAATTTGCTGGATCACCATCATAGCGGCTTTGACAGAATCATCCGAGCCATTAATAGTGAAGGTCAGCTTATCGAAACTGACTTCAGCCCCCGAATTCGTGCAAATGTCAGAAAGCATGGTCCTGACATCAGCTGGAGACGGGCCACGCATTGAGCCGGACTGGGTCGGGTCGGGGAGAATGAGCCACCAGGAAGCGCTGTAGAATTGGCCAGCCTAGGTACAAAGTCAATATATCAGTACACAAAATTTGGGTCAAAAAATATATATCAAAAAGATAATACCCACCAATGCCATAATTTCCCTGACAGTTCGCTCGATATGCAAGACTTCGGAGCCTTGAACGCGAACGATACCATGTTGACTGCCTAGTGACGGGAAGAGAACATAAGTGCCATTCGCCTCCATCACTTTTCGAACTTTGTCCAAACGATCCAGGAGAATATTGTCGATTTTGTTGGATGATAGCTTCACATTCTTCATGAAAATCTTGACTCCGCTGACCAGGTCGTGCAACTTTTGCTTCGCAAGGCTTATCTGCTCTTGAGTTTCTCCCGTAATATAAACTTCATCTTCACTTCTTCGGCTACCTCCAGGTGGGGTGTAACCGAAAACTCGGGGGAACGGTGGTGGAAAATAGATAGCAGTATTTGTTGACGCTTCGATAAGTTTGATATTCTTGCGGGTACGGCCACAAACAAGGGTATGCATTGATAGCTCAAGCTTCATTGCATCGACACGACGTTTCAACTACAACAGGATATTAGCTTCGAAGATATTGCAATACAAGAAACATGATAACCAGCAACCTACAATTTGATCGATCATAATCAAGACTCTAGTTTTAGCATGCTCTGCACTTTCCACATCACTGTATATGGCAACACGGAACCGATGATCCAGTCCGTTCTCCGTCGAGTGCCCATAAGAAGATACAACGGCGCTATCAGCATCGAGGATTTTAGGGCTCAGTAGGAAGATATCTGCTCCTGTATATCGTGCCAGCGTGTCGAGGTGTTCTAGTACACTTGACCGAACGCCATTCGTATTTTTGTCCATAACAAGGTTGACATCAATGTCAACCGTAGCGCACTTCTTCATTCACAGTTAGTGAATATTAAAATTTAATAATATGGACGGGGCCGGGGCCAGGGCCAGGGTTGCAAATGGGCTATTATGTAGATATACACTCAATGGGCACGTACCAAAGCTATCGGGGTTTCTTTTAGAATATTTTGCCGTACTTGCTGAACGGTTTCGCCGTCGCCAGAAATGCACACATTGGTTACGAGACCCTGCGGCCGGCGTTGTAATGAGGCGACGGCCTTGGGTTCTGATGAAGTTACGGTGGCTTCGATTCTGCCATGGCTGGACTCACTGACATTTCGACACAGTTTTCTCAGGGCATCTAAGTTATTTGCGTGGACCGGAAGCTTGTGAATCGGTGTGCTTTCGGGGGTACCTTCAGGGAATGTCCACCGTTGGAAAGCGCCAGGACTTGAGTGTAGGATATCTTCAGGATCTGGGCCGGCAAGGTTCGAGGAGAAGGGGACATTGAAAGAGAGAGTTACAGTAGTATCGACACCGGGTGGCACTGTAATTGGAGGAGGGCCATGAGGTCGTCGAAGGGCTTGATTCGACATGTCCTGATGGGGACGGGACATGCCAAAGGTCGGAGTCATTCTTTCCCATCCATGGCGGGCTTGGCCGGTGAAATTGGTTATCTTGTGCATGATATTCGGATGGGCAGATCTGTCCCTTCAACAACCGTATGAAGGGAACAGATGGCGGGCGGAAAGGAGAACAAAAAAGGTCGGCCGGAAAAGCGAAGAAGGATTCGTCAATGCGAGGGGTAAGCCAGGATATTAAATTTAAGTGGCCAGGCAAGAGGTTAAGGGAAAAGATGAAGAAAGAAGAGGGCAGGGAGAGAGAGGAAAAGAGGAAAAGAGGATGAGGTGGAAATTCAAGATGGTGGAAGAAGATGGTGGAGGAGAGGGTGGTGGAAAGGCACTATCGCAAGCGCAAAGACTCCAAGTTGGCGGCGGAGACGGACACACAGCTTCAGACCTGTGTGTCTGGTTGTCTGGGCTGGGCTGAGTTTTAACTTAAGCCTGGTGGTCAGGGAAGCGGCTAGGGTTCGAAGGGACGACGGATGCTAAATGCTGAGCGGTCGAGCGCTGGGAGAGCCCTGGGATTTGTCGTTTGGTGCACACAAGACCTGGGCCTGAGGCCTGACGAAAGTGCGGATTAGGCGGCTAGCTAGGCTAGGCTAAGAAGGCTGGGCAGGGAATCGAGGTCCCAATCTTCCGGTCTTCTCGAATCAGCTCGCAAGAGCAAGTGGATCGATGGCAAAAGCAGGATTGGTGTTTGGTATCAAGCAATGCCGTTGGACGGGCGTGGAGAAGCAACTATCATCGTTCTCCCACTCAGAGGGTTGTGTCTTAACGCCTGCAAGGATATGTGGACGGCAGTGATGGGGTAGGGAGGACAAAATCCAAGACAACACGACAACAAGCAACAGCAGCAGTAGTAGTAGCAATAGCAACAACCTACAAACCAAGAAAAACAAAACAGGAACAGGAGGAGATGGGCGAGGAGGGAGAAGGGAACCGGAAGAACAAGAAGTTAAGGAAACAAAACCAGCGAGAGATATAGCGCTCTGGCGGATGGACGTGGGTGGATGAAATGGGAGGTCACGTGAGAGCTGAGTCAGCCAGGCTCCGCGGGACTGGGCGGGAAGACGGCGAGATGGAAGATGTCATAGATACATAACTTGGCCTTTTTACACTTTTATTTTGTTTAGTTAATGACAGAGAAAAATATATAAATATAGTAAACTAATTATCATCACGCTGCACCTCCTGTGGTTTGAGCTGCTGATAACATGAGAGCTCAACCGCCAGCGAAAACATATCACCAGCATCATAGTAGTGTACAAGTACTAGGCATCAGTCTTGTTCCTATTTCTTTCCCCCAATATCACCTCTCTCTGAACCATACGGAGTACAGCTTGGATGGTTACGGGTTCCACACAATTCCTTGTTTGGTTCTCCCTTCATATTGAGGTAGGTATCATCGACTCTTACAAAATCGGCATCATCATTTCTGGACAAATTACGGAGTAGCAGCTACAGCTTTGTCGACCTCCACAGTGGCACACTCCTCTCTTTTTTTTGGTCGTTGTTTAAGCTTAAAACATCACCATACCTGTCTGCGCCTTAAGTTCTTAAATAATACCTAGGAACTAGCCCGGCACACGCCTAGTCCTCCCACTGCGAGCTTTTATGGGCTTTTGCCCCCGGGGCAAGCCATCTCCTGGCTAGCCAAGCTCACTCATGCTTTTCACAGCCCCCTTCAGTCCCTAGGAGTCTTGGTGGTCCCAAATATCATTCTCTCCGAATCGGCTAAGCCATAAGAACCCGCCAGGAAAAATAAAGTTAACTCTATCCCGGTTGTCCGTAGAGCGAAAAAAAGGATGAGCGAGAAAGAGAAAGTAAAATAAGCTTCGGCCCAAAAAGATAAAAGGGATAAAATAGAGGTATAAAATAAAGGTAAACCTGTCATGACGAAATGCCATAAACCCAAAAAAAATATAACATGAAAATCAAAATAAAACAAAAAACCAATATGGAATCGCATTCACATCTGTCAAGAGAGGAAATACCATCCATAGTATTCAATCTTCTTCCCTTTGTTTCATATTTCAATCAAACGAACAGCAAGGGGTAGCTGATATAAATTGTAGCAGTTAAAAAAGTACCACACCCTCCTTATGGCCTCTATATTAATGACATCGTGGAAAGATACATTCAAGAATTTATTATGTTCAATATGTTAGATCCATTCCCGCCCTCGATTTTGCCATCCGTGGAGGGCAAACAATGCTAGCCCTGGAGACCTATTATGTTCTTCCATACGTTAGTAGGTTCGAGGAGCGAATTAAATTCTTCAAACCCTCCAGTTGAAACTGCTCTTTATCTCTTATCTATGTGTACTATTTAAGTGCATGTTTGAGCAAGATACTGCGTCCATTACTGAGAGACTTTTTCAACCACCCGACCAAAAGAGGCCCTCTCGGCGACTCAAGTGCCTCCAGGCTGGTACACAGCGCTTCGTCCTTCCTTGCTTCAGCCCTTTTTTTTTTTTTTTTTTTTTTTTCCAGTTCTAATCAAGATTGACAACTGAGACTTCGCGGGGTTATATCTGGTCTGAGTGAGCATCCTCTTGCTTGGAGGTCCATGGATATACATCTACGTACCTCAGTGCTGTTGATTTCTCTCTGTTATTAAAGATACACCTAACTCATGGTCGCAGGCCTTTTCGTAGGGTCTAGCTACTGTGACTTGGTTTGTTCCAACGAAGTTTCAAGGATACTATGCAAGTAGGAAGGGAGGTTCGAGATACCCAATACCAGAAAGATTCTGAAAAGTCATTCCGCTCTTTTAACATCCAAGGTTATATACATTTGTCACTGAAAAATGGATGACGACCTGGTAGGTTGCTTGATTGAATGCAGGTAAAAGTTAGGCACGTCATAGGCACTGCACAATTGACGTGCATAGATGCGCCAGGACGCCTTGGAAGGGGTTACACTCTGTCTTGTATATGTTTTTTATAGATGCAAGGCTATCAATTTTCTGCTCTCATGCTCTCAAGGGAACCGGCAAGTTCTCTCTAGCCAGGGGAAGGGATTTGGATTGCCAAGACGAGCTGGAACAAAACAAAACAACCTGCACGGGATTCAGGGTGAATTGGGTTGTAGCACGAGACAAACAGGAGGAAGAATTGAAATGGATTGTGACTGAGTTGGACAGCCAGTTGAGAGAGCCTGAATGAAAATCAAAAACCCAGCTCCATATATTTCTCTAGCATATTGTGCGATGATAATACTAAACGGGATCATGGAATGTAAAATTAAAAAATAAGAATAAGAATAGAGAATAGCAAGGTACGGAGTAGTTTCAAAAAAATAAAAAATATAATATAAAATAAAAAACTGAAGATCGCTCAATAGTTGCTTAAACATAGCGAATGCCTGCAATGGCATAATTTCAAATCCAATAACTCATGGAATGGCCACCTCGTCTCATCCTAAAAGAAATTTTTCAATCCACCGTCCATATATGTATCCTGTCTGCATCCTCTCCCCTCTCAAAATCGAGCGCGTATGTCAAAACCCCAACATAAAAATCAACTTGCTTGCACACCCCGTAGCGAGGACTTTCACCAAAATAAAAATGAAAATACCTGTTAGTGGATTAATACCTCCGCGAGACCCGCTGCACCACATCCTGCATTCCGTCCATCTCCATCTTCCCAGCCTCCTCATCATCGTAGTATCGCTCCTCCCTCACAGGCCGAGCAGCCGCATACCCAGTCCTCTCAACAGGTGCATATTCCCGACGGGGGCGGGGCTCGTCGTCCACATAAACACTTATCTCGCGCCCACTAGGCCTGACACTCTGCATACGCTGCAATGGCTGCCGTGCAGGCTCTTCATACCGTGAAGGTGGCGGCCGAACACTGGACATCCTCACCACATCTTCCCTGGGAAACGGCTCCTCGACATAGGTGGCGTGGCGAGGAGGCGGGGCATAATCAACGAGTCCTCGCTCGTCGACTTCACGGCCGTACACATGTCTCTCCCGAACGACTTCACGCGGGTACTCTGGTGCAGGCGCACGTCGATAGGCTACGGGTGGTGGGGGCATGTCTTGTGCATATCGGCGGTCACGGTAAGGGTCCTCCATTACAGAGGCTGCGCGGACACTACCAGTTGCCATGCGAGAAGGACCTTCGTTGTATGGCTCCATCCTTGAGAATCTGCCTGATGGAGTAGCCAGTGGTTGGAGCCTTGGGGCTGGGGTTGCTACTTGTTCGATATACCGATTTCCATCCGCGTCAACGACTACGCGACGTTGAGTTTGGGTCATAGCGCGTGGTTCGGGCTCTAATTCTTGGTATGGTTCACGGAATCTTGGTGAAGGGGGTGACATATCCCTTGAAATATAACGTCTTGTGTACGGTTGGGCGGTTTCCTCATAATATCTAGCCCTCTCTGGCTGGACTGGGCGGTCGGTTACGGCATAGGAAGTAGCTCGTACGAGTCGTGGTTGGTATTCAATAGGTGGCTCTGGATAATCATGCACATACTCAGGTTGTCTAGCATTCTGAAAGCTTGCAACACGACGTAGATTTTGGTCATCACGGACTGGCTTCCTGTAAGCAATTCTAGAGGCAGACCGTGGTATACTCAAATCAATAGGATGTCCCATATCATAGCCTCTATCTGCATGTTCTTCGTATATCCTTCTTTGTCCACTCTCCCGCCGACTTTCCACAGGGGAATATCGAGGAGAGGAAATATCAACATATGCAGGCCTCTCGTGATGTGGCCGTTGTCTTGATGAAGCGAGTGGTAAATCGGAAAATGGGGGGGGAGAAATCGGTTCTGGCTTGATATAGGGCTGATCAGGGGAATCTGCCACCCTTCCTTCATTGGCAACACGAGGTTTATCTCTATTTTCCTGAATACGTCGGCGCTTCCGGGACTTCAAGGGCTGAGGAGCGACTTCAGGGCTTGTACGTGCAGATCCGTGAGTGGTGGTTAGTTTATCGGTAGGGCGCGTATGTTGCTGCTGTCGACTTTGGGGCAGTGATGGCACCTTTGTTACAGCCAGCGGAGAGACTCTTGAAGGCTGGGGAGCAGCTGGAGATGTTATGTGATTTCTGACGACCCTAATGTCATGACCTGCTGGTGTAATATGTCGTGCATGGTGACCACGCTCTGCTGGTCTGCCATAGCTTCTCCTTCTATAGTTTATATCTGGTTCTTGCATATACTCTCCCTCTTCTTCTCTTCGACCACCTGATGGAATATCTGGACCAGGCGGGGAGTATTCTGGTTCATCGTACATATCAGGCTGATCTCGGATAGGATATCGGCTAGGGCTAGGGCGACGAGGGGTCAGATTCTCTGGGCTCCTCGATGATGGTCGACGCTTGTCAGCAACATTGTACGAAGGTCCCTGCATCTGCACATCCATCATATTGCGATCACCAGTATCAATATAGGCGCTTTCAACATGCTGCCGATCTACATGACCTTCATAATGCACCTCATCCTCGCCTTCCACCGGGCGCATGTGTTCTTCTCGGAGAGGGGATGGCTGCTCATTCTGGTCACCGAATTGAGGGGAATCGGGAGCTTTGCTCGAATAAAACGAATTGTCATCGAAGGAGTCACTGGCTGGAGTGTTTGCATTAGCCCCATCCACATCAGTTGCTGAAATAGGCTTAACAAGCTGGAACGCTTCTTTTAGGACTTCTGACACGTCGAAGTCTGGCTTTGATTCTTGAAAGCACGTCCTTTTCCTATATTCAATCTTCTTCTGCTCAAGTTGGTCACGTAATGTACGCTCAACCCGCTGACGCTGGAGTTGTATTTCGGCTCTAATCAGATCGTCAGACTTTGTGAGGAATATAGGATCAATTTCAGACACTGGTTTTTGAGTAGTTAAATGATTGGTGGAGCCACCCTGGTTGGGGATAGTAGTCGCCTGCGCAGCAGCAGCAGAAGTAGAAGCAACATCAGCAGTAGCACTAACAGTACCAGTACCAGCATTGCCATTCGCCAGTGGCAATGCGTTGGACTGCGTGCTGGAAGGACGGGGATACGGTGTTGCTTGGGGAGCCGATACAGGTTCAGCAGCCATTGAATGAACACCAGAAAGGGGAGGGGTCTGAACTGATCGGGGAGTAACTTTGCGGATAACATGCTGGGGAACCTTTAATCTTGGATGATTTCCAGAAAATATCTGGTCATGTAAATTCACGATCCTCTCGTACTCTAGTATCTCCCGCAGGTCTGGTTGATGGCCGCGATGGCCATTCATCGGGCTCATGAGACTCTCAGCTGCCGGCATGGCGACTCTTGCACCAGATATGACTCAGTCCCGAAAGGCAAGTCTCAGGAAAGATTAAGACAGCCCTACCACAGCATGCATTCCTGCTTAATGTGAAGCAGACAAAATTGTGATGAGATGACTATGGGCTGTTGCTATTGTAGCATCAGTGTCAAGGTCTGAGCGAGAAGGCAAGTTTTTGGTTCCCCAAAATTCATCTCGCTTAGGGAAATTGGCTGGCATTGGGCGCCAGTGCAGCAGGCGCTACGATGTTTGGGGTTTAGCGGCTCAAAGCCCAAATCAAGGCCCGAGCCCATTTTCTATCAAACTTGAACTTTTTGAACAAGCATGCGGAGCACTCTGTACTACTAGGAGTGGAATTCACCAAGGATATGGAGCTTCCGAGGAAGACAGTCTGCAAGATAGGCTTATCCGTTTAAAACCCACCTCGCCAGTTGTAATCCTAATAAGAGCTACGATACTGGCGCAAGAAGCCCACTAAAGCCCAACTTTTCTCTGTAAAGGAGCCCGGACAAAGTTGTCATTATTGTCGGAACATCATTTATCCAGATTTGGCAACATGCCTCTGCTATCAGCAGCCATGATGATGGTGATGGGAACCGACTTCACTGTATTTTCTGTCCGACGACAAAAGGAACCTTTAACCTTCACCCACAGAATATCAATACATAATACAACCATTGCGTGGGCACTAGGCACCTTATAGGAAGGGGTGGCAACGTCCGAACCATAGCGCTCTGGCGTTTCAATCTGTTTAGATATGACGACATCCCCGAACTCCTCGACACTCTCTACCTCGTTCCTGCATTAGTTTCCAAAACATAGGTAGATATAACGCTTTATTCATTCGCTCATCTGAAATAGACGGCCTGTTACGAGAATGGCGCTCCAAGATAAAGACCTCGAACATAAAATAACATCTAAGCCCATCATACCGACTGGTGACTCACGACCTGTATTCTTTTTCGATGTTGATAACTGTGTATGTATAATATATTAAACTGGCAGCAGCTTGAATGGAATATCACTGGCCATGTTTTGAATCTATATTGCGATTCGGAGTCATTGACTGACATTTGATCTGTATTCTTCTCCATAGCTCTATTCTAGAAGTAAGAATGCATACCACCGCAAAACCTCTGATGACACGATATATCGATACTCCAGTATTACTCTACTAAGTATCAGTCAGGCAATAGAATTCATGATTTAATGCAAGACCTTATCGGTAAGCACCTCTCTCCCGCTCCCCGATTTCGAATGTATGCGTTCGTTCATTTTATCAATGTTATCACTGTTAACACGAACCCACCCTAAATAGACGACTTCTTCACCAAACACCTCTCCCTCGACCCACAAGACGCCATCATGCTTCACCAAAAATATTACAGGGAATATGGCCTGGCCATCGAAGGCCTAACGCGCCACCACAAAATTAACCCATTAGAATTCAACAGCAAAGTTGACGACGCCTTGCCTCTCGATTCAATCCTTAAACCTGACCCGCAGCTCCTCTCCTTCCTGCAGGACTTCGACACGTCCAAGGTGAAGCTGTGGCTGTTCACCAATGCCTACTCTACCCATGCTCAGAGAGTGGTCAAGCTGCTGGGCGTGCAGGATTTGTTTGAAGGCCTGACGTTTTGCGATTATGCAGCGCCTAAACTGGTTTGTAAGCCTGAGGCGGCGATGTTTGAGAAGGCGGAGAGGGAGGCCGGGGCCACGGTGGCTCGAGGTTGTTTTTTTGTTGGTGAGTTTTTTATTATTCATTATAATATGTTCTTTTCGTAAATGTTTTGCTTGTTGTTTGCGCCGCCATTTTTTTTATCCCTTGCCCCGTTCTGACAACTTTAATTATTTTATCATTTTTGAACAGATGATTCTGCCCTGAACTGTAGAAGTGCTCAAGCGCGTGGTTGGGAGACGGTGCATTTCGTGGAGCCACATATTGCTCCGCCAGAAGCGCCAGCGTCGAAGTATCAGATTCGTCATCTCGAAGAGCTTCGAGACCTTTTCCCGCAGTTTTTCAAGTCGAAAAGTTCGACGGGTTAACAAATATTTATGCGTCAAGTGTGATTTGTTTTATGTATGCCCAACGGAGGTGGGTCTCATTATTAAAGCTGTGCGGTTGTGCTGTATACCCAGGTATGCATATATCGCATGTTTTAAGATCATATTAACTCCCAATATATATATGCCTTTATCAAAAAAAGGTCGATGTATCTTTATTCGTATGTTTTCTTACATGAAGACTGAGAAATTAAATCTTTGTGCTCGTGATTATGATAGTGTTGATTGACAGGAAACATGTGCAGAAGATAGGGTATGCAGGCAATATATATGTACTCCTAAATAGAGAACTAACAACGTCCTCGAACAAGGGGTATGAACGAAAAAAAAAAAAAAAAAAAAAAAAAAATTGCCGTATGTAAATAACGAAATTGAAAGTTGCATACCACATCTAGTTCGATCTAAAAGTCGCACCAGGGATTACCAGCACATCATATAGAATGGAATTGAAAAAGGGGCGAAGTTCTGTAGTTTAAAGTCCTGGGTTCGGGAATGCCAGAGGTCTCGGTTTCCCAAACGTATCGCACGGATTGAAGCGCCAGGCGCCTGAATATCGCCACTCGAGAACGTACTTTGATAAGTACTTGACCGGAATCGGGATTGGAGGGAATATGCGAGGTTCCCCATCCAGCCTGAAGGTGGAATCCATGCAGCCGAGCATCAAGGCTGCGTCTCTGTAAAAGGAGATTCAGCAACGAGTAGATTGGACTGAAACTGATGTCGGGTGGTCTCTCCCGTCTGACCATCAAATGGGCATCAAATGGGATTCACAGTAAGGGAAGCAGGAAGGGCAAAAGAAAACAAAAGCAAAAACCTCATACCTAAATATATCAATGTCCTTCTGCGATTTCTTCCCACTTAGGGCCCACCATGCCTCCAACTTTTTCGAGTCGTAGATTGCAAGATCAAGGAGAGTCGGGATCTCCCCGACCAAATGCTTATGGAGAGGAGGGGCCAAATCATCCATAATCCCCTGCAACTTCTTGCCGTCGTATGCTTTGGCATCCGTCTCGAAGATATATTCACGGAATTTCTCAAGGCTATCGTCAAAGTCCTTGTGCTCTTGTATATTCTGGTCCATGATGTCTTTGACCCCTGTCATCTTTACCAGTTCCGGGAACGAGATTTCTTCCTCCACATCGTGGTGGGACTGTATGTTGTTGTATAAAGCGCGGTTATAAAGGAGGAAATCAGTCGTGTCTGCGGTGTCCGGTTTTACCGCGAGACACTGGTTATACGAAGCGTTGAAGCCACGAATGATCACGTTGTGCAGGTGGGCCATGTTCTGGGCACAAAATGGCGAAATGGCCGGCGGGTATATCAGAGCGCTCTTTATAGCCAGTTTCTGTGATAAGGCTCAAGGGTGTATCTGCCCATAGTTTTGCCATTTTGGGGTCGTCTAGCAAATTAAACAATCAATGACTGAGAATAAAAATTTCAATGGCCAAAAGTAAAAAGCAATAGTGGGCTACAGATTGGAATGGAACTTTCGCTGCATTTATATATTCAAGAGTAAGAGTTTTGAATATCACCGGAATTTATATTTGCAGGAGAAATAGGTGTCTTCATATCGATCTGTGGAAAGCAACCCGATGGCTCCCCGATCGCATTGATTGGTGCATATGGATGTCGGAGCTTCAACGTACAAATTTTGCCGACCTCACTGGATGCCGAGAAGGGACGATTTGCTGGGCCAATTGCACGGAGCGCATTTTGCTGCTGCCTGCATGGTTCCAATCCTTGAAAAGAACGGCTGGCCCTTTTCAGGACTCTCAATGAAGTATAACGTGAATGTCTGGAAGCGGCCAAACGTGGCGGAGTCGATGTTGGCAGATGACGACAGGATGATCTTGACATCAAAAGAGCAGCATTCTCTGCAAACATGCATGGTTGCAATTGGAGAGCTTGCGAGCAAAGCTTCATGGCGCTGGTTTCTCAGTTTACCACGTCAAACGTGAGTAGTGAGTGCTAGCTGGGACAGCGATTTTCTGTAAATGTATCGGTTGTGATTCGATACCCTCGTTTTGAGCGCCTGTCTTCTTTCCCTCTCCCTGATTGATTGTGGTGAACGGATGAGGTCACAGAATGATGATTGTTCCTCTGCCCACTTTGCTCGTTCAGTTCCCGTGTTTGTTGATACTATATTACGAGAATTGCTGGGAAGGTTTGCTTCAGCCACAGCGCAACAAAATAGTCCCCGACTTGCCGATGAAATCGGGTTGCTTTCTGAACGCATCCAAAAGCTTGGAGGAAAGGGGAGAAATCCTTGTAACATTTTTTTTTATTTTAGCTTCAAAATTAATATACATATGATTCAGTTCATTTGTCATCTGCATAATATTTTGCTTTTGGGTGAAATATGCAGCACCATGATCCAGTAGAATAGCCTAAATTCCATAAAATACTTATTCCCACGATGTTCCCATGCCCCTTCCCATGTCTTCGGATATTAATATTCCTCTTGAATAGCCAAGATGGTGAACGGATCTTCAGATCCTTTCCTCCTCAACTTAGTAGCATACGTTTCAATATCATCGGTCATTTGACTTCCGCCCTCCGGCACCGTGCTACGAACGTTATTTTTCTTCTTCTTGACTTGTCCAGAGAAGGTACGGTGGTCGGCGATAGCTTTACTCTTATGGTCCAATTTTGGAGGTTGTTTTGAGGAGGATTAGGTGTGGCTTGCTTGCAAGCAGGTGAAGATACAGGCTTGAGTGGTTTTGTAACTGTTTCTTCTATCATGCTGCGCGCTTTAACTGGCTGGGGCATCTTATCCAAGCCTATGTATGTACATGTCCAACCCGGGATATCTGGGTCGTCCCCGAGGAAGGCCGGAATATACATACAAAATGTCAGTTTTCTGTCCCTCAATGGCTGGCCTCGGGGGTCTTTCCGTTGGTGGCACGGACAAGATCTTAAAAGCCAAGGAAGGTCCGCAAATTGGAGAAAGATGCACAACAACACTCTTCTTAATTTGTTTCCAGATAGGAGGATCAATGGAGTTATGTGTATTCATTGCCAAAAGGTTCAATTTTACAAGATATGAGAGCTGTCCTGTAACCAGTTGTGTCTTGCACAGATCTGCTGAGAGAGATAAATATTATTTACCTTGCAGATGCCATATGGCTTCCTTCAACCTCCAAAAACTTTCGTTGTTGCCCAGTTTGAGTCGGTCTGAAAATTCTGAGGTGAACATCCCTCAACATACAATTTGCGGTCACTGGTGGATTGCTTGAGTTGCGTTGCTCTGAAGAAACTGGGCAAATCAGTTCTTTTTCCGGATATTGGAACCAGGAACCTCTGGAAGATGAAAGTGAATCCAGTTTCTGGAGTTCAATTTTCGTTTAACGGCCAGCGTTTAACGCCCAGCGAGAAGTTGGCTGTAAAATATTTTGGAATCCGGCAGTTGTTGTTCGATAGAAGATGGGGAGGGGCCCTAAATCGTGCAATAGAGAACCGCACGACCGTAAAAAGGTGGAAATGAGTACCGTACACGCGGAAAGATCTGTCATACGTATATTATAATATGCCAATCTAAACGAAGGAACGTGGTGTAGTTGACCTTGAAGATCAGAAGATTAGAAATAGTTAGGAGCTTGTCGTTTCGCGCTGTTTGTCTTGTTTGACAAGTCACGTCTCCCCCCGAGCGCCGAACCTTGAAACCAGGACCTGAACTTTGTTTTAAGGGGCCGGCAACATTTCATACATTGACGGTACCACAACACTCAATAACAAACAGCCTTCTAGGAACTGCGCGTGTCTGCTGTTCGGGCCATTCCCATCTTTCGTTTCTTTCTGATGCGCAGTTCGACGCTCCGCCTTAAAGATGGGTGATCTTTCCCCTGGCCAGCTCGTCTGTTTATCTGATGGTCGACACGCCATAATCCGCTTCATCGGCATTACCAGCTTCGCTCCTGGAGACTGGATTGGCGTGGAACTGAACGAGCCAACAGGTAAGAATGATGGATCTGTCCAGGGAGAACGATATTTTGACTGCGAACATGGCTTCGGAATGTTCGTCAGGCCCGCTGCAGTTGTCAGCATTTTGGAACATCCTAAACGGGAAGAACGCAAACCAGTGTCGAAAGGAGGTCTAAATGGAGCGTCCCAGAGAGGCAGACCGCCCAGCGGTGCTACTGGTAGTGGCCTCGTACCGAAGAGACAAAGCGGACTGGGGCAAACTGCTGTTAGGAAACAAAGTACCACCTCGAGCCCTTCTCCGGCCCCAAGACCGGGCGTTGCTGGCCGACCTCTCAGGGTAGGGAATATTCTTAATTCAATGTTTTCTAGATGTAGTTTAACACGGTTTATTAGTCCCCTACGAAGTCGCCCACGAAACAGTTGTCAACGACCTCGCGACCAGCTACTACAGCTTCGCGCCCATCCGCGGCGGGTCCGAATCCCAGACAAAGCCTGAGCGGCCGTAATTCGATGGCTCCCACGCCCACACCCGCGGCTTCCAAAGGCCCTCGACAATCTATAATGGGTATAGCAAGCAAAACTTCCCGTCCTCTTTCTCAACCACCCCGACCTACCTTGAATGTCCCGACGAAACGGCTTTCTTTGAGACCCACAGCCGCCAGATCAGCAAAAGGCGAAAACTTTGGAAGCGCAACAAGCGAGTTGAGTGAGGAGACTGGTGATACAGAAACCTCCAACACACCATCGGAATCCAGTAAACCGACCTCCGCGCCTCGCCCCTCGCTGGCTGCACCCCAACGATCGGTTTCGGGAACCAATCCTGTGCTTAAAGAAGTGGAAGATCTGAAAACGAAGGTAAGGGTTATGGAGAAAAAAAGAGTGGAAGACAGGGAGAAATTGAAATCGCTGGAGACGGTGCGCTCCGAAAGAGATAAATTCGAAGCGATCATTCAAAAATTGCAAACGAAATACCAGCCACAACAACAGGAGATCACCCAGTTACGGAAACAGCTAAAGGACGCCATAGCGAGGGTCGAGGAAGCGGAACGACTCCAAGCTGAACACGAATCAATTGTTGAAATGGCTGCCCTCGATAGGGAAATGGCCGAGGAAATGTGTGAGGCGATTAAAACCGAGTTCGAAGCCTTGAGAGCTAAATCAGAGGAGCTAGAACTTGAAGTTGAAGTGTTAAGGGAAGAGAACCAGGAACTGGGCCAAGTAATGAGCCCGGAGGAAAAATCAAGTCAGGGCTGGCTCCAGATGGAACGAACGAATGAAAGGCTTCGCGAAGCCCTCATACGTCTCCGCGATATGACACAGCAACAAGAGAATGACTTGCGGAGTCAGATCAAAGAATTGGAAGGAGAGCTGGAGGATTTCGCAGCTATCAAAGCTAATTACGAGATCGCAAAAGAGCAGCTTTTAATTACTGAGGCGAACATGGAGGATCTGAAACAGCAAGTTGAAGCCCTTGGCGCTGAGGAGATGATTGAGGAACTGGCCGAGAAAAATATGCAGTACCAAGAGCAAGTGAACGAGCTGAAAGCGGTGATTGAAGACCTTGAAAATCTTAAAGAAATCAATGACGAACTCGAAATTAATCATATGGAGACGGAAAAGCAGCTGCAAGAGGAAATCGATTTCAGAGAGAGTGTCTACCTCGAACAGGCACGAAGGATGGCTCAACAGGACGAGGTTATTGAAGACCTGGAGTATACTTTATCGAAATTCCGAGAGCTAGTCACGAATTTACAGAGCGACCTCGAGGACATGCGGGTATCACAGCAACTCACAGAAACGGAATCAACTGAGCTAACCGCACGTTCGAGAGCGATGATGGACTTGAACATGAAACTTCAAGCATCTGTATCAAAAGCTCAAACAAAAACAATCGAAGTGGAACTGGGTCGTATGGCGGCTGAGGAGTCTGCACAGCATTTGGCGATTATGAAACTTTACCTCCCTGAATATTTCGAGAGCGAACGGAATCCAATTCTTGCCCTTTTACGTTTCAAGAGAGTTAGCTTCAAGGCGTCCCTCATGGCTACAACAGTACGGGAAAGAATATCTGATCCGACCTCTGCGGCGGCCGGACAAGACGTGTTTACGGCATATGAAGTTCTTGAGAAGTTAACTTGGATCTCCTCTCTTTGCGATAGATTCGTCAATTTTATAAGTAGCTGCTCCAGCGAAGAATTCTCAACTTTTGAAGGGGCTTTGTACGAACTTGAACCCGTGGAACGTACTCTTAATTCCTGGATCGAGGGATTGAAGAAAAATGAACTCAATGAGAAAAAATGTGCGATTGAGCTACAACGATCAATTGCGCTACTTTCACATTTAGCTGAAACACTCATCCCTTCTAACCTGGAGTCATATGCCGATGAAATTTACATGCGTTCAGTAATGACACAGACGTATCTGGACTATGCTGCTTTATCATTTTCCCAGCTGAGATCAACATTGCAGGCTAAGTTACCGCCGTTAAGCGATGATGATGAGGAAGGGCCTTTCTTGTATCAAAAAATCGATGCCCTGGGCAATCAAACTCGAAGTGGGAAGATAGTTGCCGGCAAAATTACCCGATATTTGGATGATTTGAAGTCAAGATGCCTTGCCTTGTCCGGAGATAGCGCAGACACCTTCGAGAAATGCGAAGCAGCTGCCAAGGAGCTCGCAGAACTCTCGAGGCAGCTAGGGGAGAATGTAGTGTCCCTAACGGAGGAGGAAGGCCGAATAGAGCCAGTCACGTATGCTGAAATTGCGGCCAATATGTCCCAAACGGCCATGTCTCTTCTTCAACCGTCCGCCGCCGCTGTTGAATCGGAGGATAACAACGCTCTTTCCATCGCTGCAAATAAACTTCGCATTATGGGATCATATCTTGAAGAGGCTTCTAATGCTTCGTCTGATCTGACCCAAACCGTTGAGTTTGAACGCCATCCAGCCCCTTGGACTCTGCGTGCGAAAGAACTTAAAGCGAACAAGATAATATCTCCAGACGCAGATGAAGAGATTCGACGTCTGAAGAATGAGATCCACGAGACATCTACTGCACTGGGCGTCAAAGACAAAGCATTTGAGGAGCAGACAATTAAGATTGAGCTACTGGAATCGAGAATGCGTGACGCTGGAAAGAAGGCTGCCTTTGTCAAAGAGCTTGAGTCCAAGCTCGAAGCACTGCAGGCCAAGGAACAGGAATTAATAGGCATTGTTGAGAAACAGTCAGCTGACCTTCAAAATATGGAACGTGAACGAGATGATTATAGAGCTCGGCTGGAAAAAGCGAAGCGTGCATCTGGATCCACTGGTGCCGTGCTTGGTGTTGATGGTGTTATGTCTATCGATGCAGCTGCTTCTTCAGCGATGGTGAAAGAAAATGAAGCCCTCCGGACAGAGGTTGCAAATTTGCAAGCCGCAGTCCGCTTCCTCCGCGAAGACAATCGCCGTGCGAACTTTATGGATCCTTATTCTGTGCAACGTACAAATCACATGCGTGCCTGGCTTGATACTCCGCTAGTTCGGCCCAAGTTAGCTGCTGACGACAAGCGGGCTGAGTCTAAAGCTGCGTCTGAGTGCCAGGATGTACTCACACATCTACTGAAGCTTACCAAAGAATCCAAATTCGTGGATCTCAAATCTACTCTTCCCCCAGATGAAGCAAGTCGCCTGTCCTGGAGGCCAATCAAATCTACAACTAAGTACCAAGTTCTCCGCCAAAGAGAGGAGTACGAGCAGTGGACTCAGTGGAAAGATGAAGTGGCGCGGCGTGAGCGCCTAAGAGCGCGGAAAGAGGTCAAAAGCCTAAGAAAAAGTTCGCGTTATCCGCATACAACGGGCTTACCTGCTGAAATTTCATTTCCCCACGTTTCAGGCTCTCGAGAAATGGCAGCATTAAACGACGCTGGGGGGCACATTGCCCCTGCGGAAAATAAAGGAGTGATGGATCGTGCATGGAAAATCCTGGGAATGCATGGAGATAACGATTCTAATGATGAGTCTGAATACGGTGACCCCGAGCAGGTTAAGATTGTCAATCATTAACAAAAGAAAATGTTTCGTTTCGCTTCCAATCCTGTCTTGAAAATGTTCAATCCTTCTTCTTCTGCTGCCAGGTTCCCCATCTCCTCAAACCTCTTTCCAAACTTTTCTTGATCGGCCCCTAAACCGCTGCACTCCGACTCCATCTTCCTTCACTTGGCCATTGGGCATTTCGAATATGAACAGGATATATCTTTCCCATTACTCTATTTCCATTTTTTTAAGTGTACATTCAACGCTCTTGCCGATGAGGCAACCTGGATCACTTCCAAAAAGGAAGCAAATCCTTTCGTTTCTCACCGTCATATCCGTCATAAAATGTTGCTACACGCTTTACCGATTTGCAGGCGCAGCTTGTTCCTTTCCCAACGGTTCCATTTGCTCCTCCTACTCCCAGATTTCTCTCCATTGCGTTCGCTTCCTTTCGTATGTAAGATACCCATCGAGATACTCTTTTAAATATATTTTCTTTTTCGTTTTGTGTGAGGTTCTGTACCCGCTCGTCCGCTCTATTTTTCTTTTTGGAACTTGGTGACCTCTTCTTTTTCTGCCTTCCCCGTAATTAGACGCGATGCTGTATATACGGAATGGTTAATTAAATAGAATAAATGGATAATTTAGTTATAGATGACATTATGAAGGTACCATCATGGATGGTGAATAACGCGATTGAATACGGTGGTTATGTGTTTTTGTCGCGCCATTTTCAACACTTGTAGAGCGCTAGCATGCCTGCCTGCTTGCTGTACATAAATGGTCGTTACTATTGGTCTAGCTGTGCCTGGTTGATGGTAAAAAATTTTGTTATTGTGCATGTGATACATCAGAAATGAAGTCATGAAGATGGTCATAATATTCTGGAAAGAAAAGGTCGAAAAAAAAGAAGAAAAAAGGGTATATAGTTAAAAAATAGCTAAAGTAGTTAGCTCTTCTCACAAAGATGTAATCGTATACAACACACCTTTTTGAATAGAAAGAAAAGAAGACAAAAAACGGCAAAGGACCTAAGAAAATATATGAAGGTAGAGAGAGTATCGTCCCGTCCCCACCCTGAGTTCCCCTTCCAAAAATTGAACTGATCACCGACCGCCGCCCAACCCCCAAGCTGGATAAAAACCATTTGATCGATCTAAGATCAAACGAACCAAAGAAAACGGGGGTACCATCAGCCTATCCCCTCAAAACTCCAATGCGCATGTGTGTAAATGACGCTCATTAGGACAGGGCAAGGTTGTTGATCTACTTGTAGTAGCTTCGTGAACAAAAGCTTGGGCTGTAGTCGAAATCCCACAAATATGAAAGGGGAACTGGGGCAGGTAGAGAGAGTATAGAGTGCCGGAATAAAAAGCGGAGCATGAAAGGAGGAAAAGGATGAAAATCGAAAGATGAAAGGTATGTAGGGAATATTTCTTCGGTGATTCGTAGTGAGCCTCGTGAAAGGAAATTTAAACAGAAAAATTTTTAAAAAAATTTCGGCGTTTTGTTTTGGTGGGCGCAGTGGGAGTGTGATAGCCCGAAAGCCCCAAAAAGTGTTCAAATTTTTTAGTTTCATGGCTGGGCATGTGTTTCAACTATGAATGGAGAAAAAAATCACAAACCATGAAATCAGAATGGAAACTAAAAAGCAACGCCAACCCGATCTTGTGTGAAATTTATGGGAGGCGCGACTTCTGCAGTGACTAGGAACTTGTCATTTTCATCATGATGATAATGATGATGGAAGTGATGGTGATCAGCTTCGTAGACTGTGGGGCAGGGTTCCTCCAAACGTGAAGCGGACATCTTGTTGCCGTGTGGTATGGCTAATGCTGTCGTTATTCCCATTGACTCTGTGTCCTGTTCTAGCTTCCCCTGGATAGATGGTGGGGGTTGGACCGTTGTGGCAGTTATGGCACTGGAGAGCGATGGGGTCCTTCCGGAGCAAGCGGTCATGGATGAGTTGTTTGCTGATGAAGCAGTCGAGCCGCTAAGAGTACGGCAGTGGATAGTTGAGTGGTTTGTTTGCTGAGGGCGTGAGGCCCATGAGGACCAGGCCCCCTGGGAGGCTGGATCTGGAGTGGATGATGGAGGCTTGGGGAAGAGCCATTGGGTGACTTTATGAGAGCGTGGAGATTTTAGGTCAGCACTCGTTTTTGGTTGCGCGTTGGGCTGGATGAGGCCCTTGTGTGATGCCATTTTGATAGTATTGACCGGGGGGGAAGGGAATGACATGTTGTATATCTCTCTCGAGCTGTTTGTGGCGTGTTGCAAGTTCTGGCTATCAATTATCAGGTTGTCGTGAGGATTTAGCGGGTCACTTATTGTTCGGCTATGTCGAACATGAGCACTGTTGCGGGTCCTAATACCCTCTGCTGACATCTTGGGGGCCGCATCGCGGATAGGTTCAGGGGGCGGAGGCCGATGATCATGCACTTCGATACGGTCACTTACTGATAGTGGTCGGTAAGATGTGGAACCCACCGGTTTTCGAGGGACCGTAAACGACGATATAGGAGGGTCAACGACCGGTCTGTCGATAGGTGAGAATACCTTTGCCGGTGGTTTGGGATGCGACGATTCGAATTTGTTAGGTATGGCTATATCGAACCCATCGAATTCTGGCAGATCTGATAGTCGATTTCCTGGCTGATAGATAGTGAGTTCTAAAGGACGGAAGGGTTCCAGACGAGATACGGGAGGGTTAAGCCTTCTGAAGTCCGCCGGATCGCTGATTGTCAGGGAATTTGAGGTACGCTTGGCTGCCTTTCTTCGGGTCGAGAAGCTTGCTCGATCGGTTGCTCTGGATGCGAGGGTCCAGCCCTCAGAAACCCAATGGGATATGCTTGATGAACGGGAGCCACCTGGGTCTGGGAGGTCATCATAAAAGACCAGCTTCATTGGCGGGACTAGATGGGGTTGATCATGACATAGTTTCATTTCTCGTGCAACTCCTGTAGTAAAGGGACGTTAGCAAATTTAAGCCTCGTGAAAAGTGATGCTCAACGGGTGCGGACATAATTCAACTTACCCACATCATGAGTAGGACGCTCTTGAACCCTCTCATGGCCCCGATCCCAGATACATGACAAGAAGGCGAACCATGGCCTGATGCATGAGCCTACTTGCTCCATCGACGCTGTTATGATTACTAGGCCACTCTCATGGCAGCCGGGTCTGTCAACAGACGGGAAAGACCCTTCAGTGGAGCGTAGCACCGGATTGTCAGCGCCAGAGAAGGATATCGTTTACATATATATACTCCGCGTACTGCACGAGCACAGGGTTTATCCGGGGTGCGTAAATGGTGGGCCGAGAGGGGTGGGCCCGCAAGGACGCAGTTTGGCCTCGTTAGGCTTGGACCAAGGGATGAGCGGCAGCAAAAGTTCTTCTTAGACTGTCACTGTCATGCATGGATATCTCACCCTTGACCATCATGCCTCAAAATGGATGCGCAATCAAGCTAGTGCAGGGTTATTCTGGTGTGCAACTAATTGTGATCAGCCAATTGCATCCATAACCATGCAAGTGCCAGCGACTTGGGTGGTGAGATTAAAGGTTCCAGTCGATTGGCAATTCGTCGACGCCGGTGTGGGGAGTCGAAGAACTGCGACTGCATCGTTAGCAATGTTCCTTATGCAGGTCTGTTCATAGGTTGTCGTGATCTCACAATGTTCTGCTGCAGAGTTTGGAATGTGCAACCTGGGCGCTTAGAGATTGGCCTTTGCTGTTCCAACCCAACAGCCCGCTGGTGCACCTGGTTTTAGCATCCTTGCCCAGGATAAAACTATCTAGCATGATTCGGGAATTGTCAGAAACAACCTTGTCAAATATTTCGCCAAGTCTGGGGCCAAGGGGCTACGGAGCGCGGAGCAAGCCTCTGAAGATAATAAGTATTCAATACTCAGTACGTACTCCGCATGGAGTATTCCATCGCCAATTCCATCACTGAAGCGTCTTTCCAAACTGCCGACATTTTTACAGTATGAATAGCGCATTATACTAGTGTACGAAATTCGATCAAAAGTCACAGATACGAATCTTGTGTCTTTGCGCATTCGAGCGAAAGAATCTTGTTTCTGCGAATTCGAGCGAGATAATCTCCGCCTCCAGCCAGGTTCAAGACCCATCACCAAGAGTAAGCAAGGTTTGAATGTATAAACTAAACACACAACAAACGGCTTACTCAGGAGATCCACTAGAGCCCTCGGGATTTAGTGCGCATGGGTCGTGTCCCCGATTCAAGCCAGGGAGGAAGTGCCATTTCGTCCAGCAGTTTTTGGGATGTAGTTACGGAGCAAACAGAAAACGTAACAAGTTGACCAACAGGCTGTACGCAGTAAGTCTGTCCAAAGCATGTATGCCTTAAAGACTCTCAAAATCTATGCAGATGAGGTGTCGGAGATTTTGTGGAAGCGCTCGAGTTGTTACCCTGGAACACAATAATTTCCTGAGTGTTCCAGACCCATGCCTTGTCCCTGGCCGCTTGCCGTCGCAGACCTCAAGTTCATGATCAAGCCGAGTTACGGAGCACAATGATCTCTCCGAGACGCGCTGCCCATAGATACCCAGGCCGACCCCTATTTTATTCAATCCGACTTCTGTTTTCCCCCACTTGTGCCCCGGGGATCCCTCCTCATCTAGCTCTAACGAGCCCATGGAAATACCGAATAACCATTGTTCATCAGGGAAGCATCTTGTTGTTTCGTGCAGGAAGTACCGACAGAACGAAGCCAGGATCAATCCCCAGAAGGCCTGGTGGTTCTAAATTTATCACTTGGCTCGCGGTGCATCGGACATTTGGTGCAATGATGAAAGCCGTTGAAGCGTGTACCCAGTTATATTTCCCCAATGGGCTGATGGCCAATTGGCGATAAGGATGAATACGCGGAATTTTTTGAGATTTAATTTGCTCTGTCGTGTTTTTTGGGATGATGTGGCATCTTTTCATCATCTTTTTCAACAGCTTTTCTGCACGCTTAAAGTTAATTTAGGCAAAGCAGCAGGCTCCCCGGAAGGTCACCCAATTTAAGACACGTCCCGTAACCTTCTAGCTGGAAAATTTCAATCTGACTCCTCGTTCAAGTACCTAGCCCTCGCGTTCCCATCTCTCGAAGGCTCCGACCTCGAGAAAAATAAGACGTTCGAAAATTTGACATGAACTGCTTGGGCACTATAATCGAGGAGCCTCAATTAAGCTGGGCTGGGGTTGCATCCTCCAGAGAATACAACCTGTCAACGGCGAGAAGTTCGATGTTATTGGAGAGTCAAGGCAATCCATGTCCAACCTAGGTGATTTAAAACCACTCTGGGACGGGACGGGTAAATGTGTTTTGCCAATGCTTTGTGCGCAGTAAACATAGTCGTCAAAAGTTACTACAATGCCTTTTCATCCCTACAAATGGGAATTTGGTGGTTCCTTGTGCATTGCCTGCTCGATCCTGAAAATGAGCACGCCCGGTTAGAGTATCCCGAAAGCTCGACGGAGGTCGGCGCCAATTGTATCAGAATCCGTCGGAGGTCCTTGACAGTAGGGGCTCATCTGTCCCAATTGAATTCTTTTCACAATCCTTTCGCGGACTATGAGGACTTGGCCCGTATTCCTTCCATTATGTGGATCGGTCCTAAGATGGCGCAACCAAGAGACCTGATGGATATGCTGCCAGTCAGGACGTGTTGTGTTATCGATCAGGTTGTTATGTGTTTGACTGATGGAAAGTGAAATAGGAGGAGGGGGTTTGCGACATTCCTGGCGTCTATGTAGCTCCAGCTGTTGATATCGCACTTGCATAATACAACTGGAAATTTTCAAGATGATGTGGGGCAGCTCTCCGCACAGGGCAGCTAAGGGTCATGATGATAGGGTCCGCGCGAGTTGTTTCGCAATCGTCGAGTAACCGTAAGTTACGCTCCCCCAATCTCATGTCAACTGGAATTGGAGTAGAGGATTGGCTAGGAGTACAAGGCAATGATTGTATCATTCAAGCAGCGTGGTGAAACTCCCACCCCTTGGCTAGCTCTGGTCTGCTTTTGTGTACATACATTGATCCACAGGCTTGGGAGGTTACCACGGCGCGTACACGGACGAAAACCTAACTCATATAAAAATATAAAGGTTATTTTCCTTCTTGATAAACGGTCGAAAAATCCAGCAAAATGCATCAAAAGGTGAATCATAGCTAACTCAAAAATAAAATAAATAAGTAACCACAGGCTTCATCCATCGCAATTGCCCCTACCGAGAGGGACAGCGGGCCGAGCAAAAAGTGCTCAGACTAGCCATGCGCGTGGTTGAATGACATTGACAAGGCAAAAGAGCCCATTTTCAAGCCGCTTCCCCAAACGCCATACCAATAGGCAATGTACGTTAAAGTACAAAAGTAAATATGGCTTGATCCAAGAAACGCAAAGCATCGATATTTGCAACTAAATCACACATTACGCCACCACCATGATCACTGATTCAAAACTCATCCACCCCAGGCGTCACGTTCTTCGTTGAATGACCCGTACTCCATGTTTCTCCCTGAAAGGCTTTTGGTGTCGGCCTCATTATCCCCGTCGACGGAGTTGCTTTGTTCCATCGGCCGCTCGACGATGGTCCTGCCTTCTCTGCTTTCACATTGGACATCAGCATTTACGGACCGATCACTTGAAAACCAGATGAACTTTTGTAGAAACTTTAGCGTGCTTTAGAAGTCGGATACTCACACTAAACGAGCTCCATCGACTATGTTTTGTCTTCCTTCTTTCGGTTCCTCAACCCGGTTTCGTTCGACCTCGCCAACGTCATCTACGAGGTTAACCAGTTGGCTTTGTCTCAAACGGGACTGGGAGGAGATGCTGGAACTACTGTGTTGTTTGTTCACGTTGACAGGCCGTTTCGATTTGCGATTTGCCCTAGGACTCGATGAACTTTCTGACGATTCATTGTCGCCATGAATGCGTCTGTTTCTATGTTTAGCTGCTCTCTTGACGTAGCTTGTTTCGGTGTGGTTTCGACGCGGAGTTGACACTGAATGCCTCGTCCGTTGTGGTAATCGGTGATCGAGCGGCACTTCATTGGCCGTTATCACTGGGTACTTAATGGGAAGTCAGTTACAATCATATACGGTGCTGGGGGATCGGATATCTTACATTGTAATCTCCGAACTCCAAGGCTCTCGCATTTGTAAAGAGCCTTTCGTCTTCCTCATCGAGCGTCAGGTTTTCGGAATCATTGACACCAAGGATTTCATCATTTGCACTACCTCGTTTCGACCAGCCTTGGGAGTTCCTTCGGCTTGAAGTTGGAGAGCTTAAGAGAGGCGTCCGACTTGTTGCTTCACCTGGTTTGGGGATCCAATATTTAGACTTCCCACCCCTTTCATATCTCATGCCATCCATCACTCTAGCTAGACGAGATTCAGATTCTTCATGTGCCATTACATTATCGCCGGAGTCAAATTTCCTATACTGATAGTTTTCTCCACGTAAGGTCTCTTTAGTATCTTCGATGAGATCCCGGATTCCAAACGCATCCCGAATGGCAAATTTCACTGGCATCCGCGCCGCAGATACAGAAGCATCAGCATAATCGTGCCAGGAAAATGCATACCAGTGGGTAACTGCAAAGATAGGCATTTCAAAACAGATCAAACTGTCTTGGATTGCCGCTGCAAGGTTGTCATGACTGTAACCTGCAACTCCATTGGGCAGAGCTCCGAGCCATTGTAGGATGGAGAGAAAAAACCCTTGCCAATATGAGGCGAAGATGATGAGTTTGACACAAAGAAATTTAGGAACGGGGCGAAATGGCTTGAGATCATCGTGCATGCACACCCAAAACATTGCCAACGAGTAAAGACTGATTGTGACGCTTAAATTGTAGATAATACCTGTCCAGAGATATCCAGAAGAAAGTCCAAGGTAGCCCTCTTGGTAAGTCCCGGTGGCTTTCATTATGATAGAGGCTAATGCAAGGATAGGTTTTAACCATGCGTATTGGAGAATGCCACGCTTTATCGCAAGGAACGTGTGGGGGTCAGAAATGTCGACTTTGCGAAGGAGGTGGTTGAGCGGCCACGCATGCTGCACTGGGGCGCGCCCATGTGTCATGACTATAAGGGCCCGCTCCCCACCCACCAAATTGATAAGGAGTTGAAAAAATGTATATATCGTAAATGCCTTATGAATTCATACGGTTAATGGAACAATTCCAGCAGGCTTGATAAGGGCGGAGAGTTCATACTTCATAGATATCGCGAATCGGTACTATAAAAGCAGACGCTTTCAACGAAATTATGCTCACCCACGACGATATGGAGTATATCGGAACCCTAAAAGCTGGTCAACAAGCTGCTTCAAATTTATAAGAAAGGGAATCATCCACGGACATCAAAAGGATCCTCACGACATATCGCTGAAGAAGCGGTTTCCGATAATTTTTCCTGCACCGCATACGTTATTATTATCCGTAGATGTATACAAGTCAGAAGAAAGGTACTGCTTACGTTTGAAGCCATATTGATCTATAAAGAAATTTGAAATTAGCTGAGTGTCATAAGAAACAGGCCACGGCTGGAGAGACAGGAGGTTGAAACCTACATTAGAGAGATGAGAGTAGCTACCAAAGATGCTACACCGGCGACGATGACGGTAGCCTTGGCCAGGCTTGATCCTGTGCCTCCAGAGGAGCCGGAAAGGCTCGTCATTGTCGATGTGTTAAGATGCATCTTTCACGATTGTGATGCTATTTGATCCATTTTGCCCCTTGGGTCATTGCGCGGATAGGTGAGATTGAACACAGGAAAACATAGCATAGCTCCGTTCACTGCCAAGACGGATTTGACGCTATCTGAGGGTTGTCACCATTCAAGGGCGGCCCGCTGGGAGACTGATATATCATAAGTTGACAGGCGCGCTGGGTATGGAGTGTGCTGATGGTGCAAGTAAATAGTTAAGGCAGCACAATATTTGATGATGATGTTTTTGGTTTTGCCAGGGGAAGCTTCGTCCCGTGACTCGCCCACGCAACGACCAACAGCTCATCGTCAGTTTTCTCCGCATTCAACAACGACAGTCTACATTTTCATTTTATGAAGCTACTGCTTGTAGATTATATATCCACAACGACGAAGATGTTTGATTCCTGTGTACGTCGCTGTATGACAATATCACCTACGATATGCCCTTGTTGAAATCCTACTCTTGCGATTGTGATTGCAGAGACATGTTTGCAGAGGAGGAATCGCCATGCGACTGCCACATCTCGATCCCATCAACGTAGCATAGCTCGACGAGATGGAAGGGGGCAGGCTAACAGCTCAGTCACTATCTTCAGTAGTGCCCAAGTTTAACTGGTAAAGGTTCTGATAACTTGTATTTTTGACGTGAAACTGATAGGTGGCAGGGTGTTTTTGGTTGAACTCATTGTCTGTGGCTTTCTGTGAGTATAATATCCAACATGCATGAGAGGAAGGATATGTTAAGCTGATATCGCCACGTAGGACTCTTTTCTTCCTATTTTATTTCAATCGCCTCTTTGCTACCATCGTTTCGTATCCAATCCGAGCCTACACCTGGCATTGCTACGGTGTTTATATCGATATCCATGCGCTTCAAATTTCACTGCTCGGCGGAAGGATATTCTTCAAAGGGTTTCGATATCACGGAGAGAATGAGACCATACTGATACAATCAGGATACCTGACATGGAGGTACTGGCTTCGGTCCGTACGTAAGGTTGATTTATCTCGAAGTAGCGGAGGCGGTGTGGAAAGCTCGGGACTGCCAGCGAGAGAGCCTCACTCGGAGGAGAGCACCGGAACCCCGAGCACCAGCACCAGCCAACGGGGTGGTGCTGGTGAGATAAACCACCTGCCTTGTCGACTGGAATTGACCCTTCAAGGTCTTGAGTGGTTTGTTTATAACAGGAGTGCCGCATACGATTCTATCCTTTCTGGCTTCGGGTATACACCACGGAGGGAGCCTGGTGGCAGGGATGAGGACCAAAACGATCATGCTGGAAAGAGTAACGACGAGAAACTGGAACCACACAATTCTTTGCAAACAGGCAACGGCTTAACTAACAGTAAGGATTTTGTAAAATCCCTTTCTCACGTTGAAACGAGGGGTTCGCCTCCCAGCGAGTCTGAACGATCAACGGCAACCACTCCTACGCGCGCCGGTTCATCGCGCAATGGTTCGACGTCACAAGAACCTTCGAACACCTCTTCGGCAAACCCAACGGAAGAAGTTTCACATTCTAAGCTTCTGACTCTACTTCCCCTGTGGCTTGTTTGCAACAAAGGGGCGATGATCATGGGGAACGAAAATACAAAAACATTTCTGACCATGAAGTTTGAAAGCGCCTCCGGTCAGATTGGTGCGAGCAGCACTGGCCCACTGGATATGTTCAGACAGATATTTGAATTTCATCTACGTCACACGATCGTTCAAATGAAGCCCAATCCAGATTTTAAACAATCTCAGCAAGCTGCAGCGAGCGGACTACGAGCATTGAGTGCGGATCAAGAAACGGATCGAAACGAGCAGGATTTTTCTTCGAGAAATCAACACCGCAGACGCAGGATGTGGTACAAGCTCCGTGACCTGATCCCATATTTCCAGAGCTCAGTCGAGTCATTCCACATTGGTCCGCGAAGTGAAATGCGTGGAGCCGGTTCGTCCTCTCCAACAAGGGCAGGGTTACCAGGTGAATCTCGTTGGCTTGGTCTCACTCGGTACCTTGACGAAGATGATCGAGATGCACACGAAGGGTGGAGCGCTATCGAATATGGTAGGTTCTCTACCCTAGTCGATTGCCCGAGCCTGAGTTTCAATTACTATTGGGATATTCCGGGAAAAGTACCAACGGGCAGTATGGATTCACAACTTTCGGTTCACAAACTTTCCGATGATATCAATGGTGCAAATCCTCCCGAGTGGGGTATGCATCTGTGTATTAGGGGTGGAACTCTTAACTACGGCCCATGGGCAGATAGGGAACGTGTTGGCATCCAGACAATATTTTTTCCAAACTTTTACCGAGATTCACAGCCGCCTTTACCTCTTGAGCCTGATGCGATTAGACAAAGCACCAAGTTCAAATTATCCATCGATATCGAGCAAGATACTACCTTACGAATTCCTACCAGAGAAGCGTCCAAAGATTGGTTGTGGAAAGGTAGAGTTGATGCCGTTGGAGGCGTTTCTAAACTAAAAAGCCAGAAAGAGAAAACACATCCACGGAATAAGGACGCCGAAAAGAGCAGTCATGGACCCGATATAAGGCCTTTCGGTTGGTTTGCCATCCGGATAGCGGCAAATTCCACCGTCAGGTATTCAATGGGCATGGTTGCTTCAAGTACAGGATATCAAAATCGACTGGACCTTGATCTGTGCGGAAGTAGAGTAACATCCAGTGTAAACCATGGCCTATTGTGGAGCTCTGGTGCACAGAAACTTTCATGCGACTTGTCCAATCCTTTGCAGTGGAATATCCTGCACACCTGGTCCGTCAATATTAACAGCCAAAACCTCGAACTTTTCTTATTGCGAGACCACATCTTCCTCCTTACAGATCTAGTGAACGACTGGACCTCAGGGCCTCCCTCGGATTTCTATACTTTTGTGCCTTTCCGTTACACCATTAACTTTACCTTTTCGAACTTCAAGCTCTTTCTGAACGTCAACGATTCAAACATAATAAACAACCCATCCGACACTAATGATAACACTTTCTTGGTAATACACAGCGAGCACCTGACCTCCCACGTTTCCATTCCTGCAGAGAAATATAAACCAAAACACAACGCTGTTGGATTCGATGCTAACTTGGTAAATGGATCAATCGAATTGGTGACTCCACTGTGGAACACACAGCGTGTCTTTCTTCAAGATAATTCCATTGCAACGCTAAAAGGCTTGTCCTTGACTGGAAGCTACAAGTATAATCTTGACACCTCCTCCGCACTAACTGATAGGTTAACACTTGCCATAGTTGGCACTTCTCCTAAGCTCTGGCTTTATGGATTTTTAATCCGATACTTTTTAAAAGTAAAGGAGAACTACTTCGGCGAATACTTGCATTTCAAAACGCTTGAGGAATACCAAAGTCTACTCGCTACAACACACACGCCTGAAGAGAGTAGTGGCATGAATCCTTCGCCGAAAACAAATGATCTTGACGTTTTTGTGCAGGTTCACGCAGACCATGGCAGCATTTTTTTACCTGCCAACATCTATGACCGCACAAATTGTGTGAGAATAGACACTGTATATTTTGATACTGATTTGAGGTTTACGAATTATTACATGGATCTGGAAACATCGTTTGGCCCAGCGGAAGTTGTTATAGACTCAACCCAACCTGATGGTTCCCATCTCTCTTCAAACACTCAGTTATTTGTGGACGGCTTGTCTATCTACGGGCATCGCCTCTTTGGGCTGCCACCAACTGAACCAACTTATGTCTGCAACTGGGACTTTCAGGTTGGCCACATTGCTGGGGAATGCACTCCTACATTTCTTAAATCCGCGGCGTCAGCGGTCAGGTTTCTTGCCTTTTCTTTCGACGATGAAGAGAACGCTCTACCGCCGCTACACCCTATCGTGATCCATGATGTGACATTTTTGCGAGCCAGAGTCAACTGTATACGGATTTGGGTATTAGTTGAGGAATCTGCCATCCTACTTAGTTCCGGTGTCGTCAACCTGGATTTCAATGATTGGGCTGGCGAGCAGTTTTCTGAGCGCCTCAACCTTAATTTGCCGAACCTTGTACTCGCTATAGTGGATCGAAAAGCTGCTATTCGATTGCGAGAGCCTTCGCGAACGACAGTCAAGACCTACGGTTACTTCCAAACATCACTATCATTCAAGATGGTGGAGCGCAAGCCAGACTTTTTCGCAACACGTGGTTTTCAGCAGGAACATATCCGTGTGCATGATGAGCGGTCCCATCGGACCCCGTGGCTACTTCACAATGATGAAATTACTGTGGCGCCCGTTGCTATCGATATTCCCAATCCTAACGTTGGCCCCCCTGCGATGCCCGTGCCGTTGATGCCAGAGCCAATTCAGTCGATTCCTAGATTTTCCCCCGACTCGTCTGTTTCCTCGTACTCATTTCAATACACATCGAGCGTAAAGAGCTCGATACGCTCCTCTCGATCTTCCGAATCAAGGCGAGAGGGTTTCACATATTTTAACCACATGCGCCCCACTACGATAACACCCAAAGCTGATATTCCCAGACCAGTTCCCTACGACTCCGATATTATATATGATAGAATGCCTTCTAAGAGCCAAAGCGCTCGCGATGCCAATCATCGAGCGCGACGACGAGATAATATATTGAGCCCCATTAACTATGTTTCCAGCCCCTGGGCCATGCCATACTTCCATTTCAATGGAATCGAGCCTGACGTTAGAGATGTTCCCACCTTTCCCGACACCGACGATGTGCCAGAGCGAGAGGACTGGGATGTCGACAGTGATATCGCAATTGACTCCGGACTCGGATATGAAAATGCTACCCATATTTTTTTCCACTGTGAATTCAAACCTGGTCTACGTGGTTTGGGTTCTCCAGAGGCTCTTTCGGCAATATCGTTACTTTTTGATGAGATGCAACCGGCCCAACCAGTCGATATTATTGATAACCTCCAGGCTGATGTAATTTCAGATATTTTAGCCCATGAAAAAGCAATGGAAAAACCCAAAAAGATATCCAACTTTTCAATTGCTTTCCCCCGCTCCCATATTCGATTCATCCATTCATCTATGTCAGTGGATGACGATCGCCTAGGCAATTTCCGTGATCAATATGATTTGAAGCTTGCGCATATTCGCGCCACGTTTCGCACGGCCGTCGAAAGCAAGCAGGATGATCACATACAGCCTACCAAATTAGGTTTCACAATGCATTTGGTTGCTGATTCCGTTTCGCTGTCAGCCCATGGAGAAAAAATTGAAGCACTTGACCAAAAAGGCTTGGTCCATTGTACATTGAAAAACATAACTTGCTGGTCGGCGTCCAAACAAACCCAAACATCTCACGCTCAGATTCAAGATATTGAAACCGTCACCTCCAGCAAATCCGTCCAAGACTCGGCGTTCCTCATTGACCGCACATCGAAACTTGTCGACTCGATCGTCACTCCTTTCCAGAATGTCTCCGCAGCTTACACAAGACGACTCCGCTGCTTGGTTTACACTCTTACGAACCACGGCTCCCAAACTCCGGACCCGTTGTTTCTAACCCGAACTTCCTACGTGCTACGTGCAGCTCATCATCATCTGAGGCTTCACGATTCTTGGAAAATAATTTCCCGATTACGTAACATATACAACTACTTAACTGCCGATCAAATATCGAAGTTGACTTGCGATTGCCTTGCCAATTCAATTCCATGCCCGTCAGATGCTTGCGCTACTGTCTTGTCCAACTTCGACCGCTGGAGAACCTGGGACCTTGCCCACGTCAAGAAAAGCGCTGTGATGAAGGTTATTTGGGGAAATTGGGAAGAAGGGAATATCAACTCATCTAAGTCCTCAAACCAAACCTTCACTTTGAGTATGAACAGGATAAGGTTGTGTTTGGATCCCGGCCCGAAGGAGAGTGAATTATTGCTTCAAGGTTTCTCGACTTCCATGACCAACGGAATAATCCCACTGAAGCCATCAACGGCAGGGGATCTCTCCACCCGTTCTATATCCGCCCATATATACTGCTCTAGTATATCTCTGGGACTTAAATGGGAAATTTGTGAACTTGTTGAAGGCATCCTGAAGATGGTTTCAGGAAGGCAGAAACAAACAGGCTTACCGCTCCAAATTCCACGTGAAAAAAAGCCCGCCGCTAAGGGCGACGAAATACAGATTATTTTTCTGATTGACGACGGATCTATCGTTCTTGACGGTATTAACCTTAATATTGCTTTGCGGGATAGCGCTATCAAGGGTTCGGTGATACATCAGCCTTCTGGGCAAGATTTAACAAGCTCTACAAGTGTGGTTTTCAGCTCCGATGAATCTTCAGTCCAATTTAGCAGTCGCTTAAAGGACCTGATGATTTGGAGGCTCATGCGCCCGAACCTTTTCGTATCACACTCCTCACAAGTCACTGCAGGGCGTATTAAACATAACTGGAAATCTGCGGCTGCATGCCAGAGGTTGCACTACGATATGAACGAAGATCCCCTTGGTATAGTTCAAGTGATTGATCGAATTGTGGAGGATGAAGTCAAATATATTTTGGGGTTGATCTCAGCTATCGAACCCTCACAGGCAGAACCTTTCATACAGCCACCCACTCCCAAGACAAAGGTCATCCACAGATTTCATATTGCGATGTTTCTGGATGATTACGACATACGTTTCTTGCTCCTTCCATCATTAGTTTACGCTATCTCTGGGAAGGTCGCTAGACTCTCTATTGCCCCAGCGAAAGGTTCCAAATTAGAGGTTGATTTTGACGTGAAGAATAATTCACACAAATTTTGGACTGACAACGAAAGAGATTCGAGTATCATTTCGGCGCTGGATATTCCCCCCATCAACGGCCGCATCATGGCTTCTACCCCTCCTAATCGTCCTTTTCTGGATGTCGATACAACTATTGAGCTCACCAAAGTCGACGCGGGAGCTGTACGTAACCTGCTCGGTGCTCTAAATGGGCCGGAAATATCACATTTGTTGGCAGACTTGGAGCAGGATATCCGAGTTCTCAAACAAAATTTCAACCGCCTCGTATCTCGCGGGCGCAGTTCACCCAATGCGAAGCCTTCAGACCGAGCCGCCATTGACCTCCTGTATAAAGTACGACTCACATTAGCTGGTGTCGATGTTTTTGCAACTGCTCCTAGTTTGAGCACTAAGGATTACTCTGCAGATATGAACTTCAAAGTTGGAATGGTGCAAGTCCATGTTGAGAATACTTCTCTTAATGGACCTGCTCTTCATTACCCTGAATTTAACCTTCGGCTTTCTCGGATTAGTTTCGACCTCAAAAAACGTGGCAAGGTGGATGTATGCACGTATGGCAGTTTACTTCTTGACGCTCAGATATTTGGAACATCAAAGATAAACGATTATGGTGATGTTGTAAGATATTACAATCTGGTCAACAACGGTTTGCAAGTAGAACTTTATGCCGAGACCGCATCGATGATTGTTGATATTGCAGCTCACCTTCAAGAGAGGCTAAGGACTCTCGATCTACCGCAGGAGGTTAAGCATCTCAGGAAACTGCGACTGCTCACCTCAACTGAAAGGAAGCCATCGATGGAGATTCGTACTCCGAAATACGATGAACAAAATTTGTTCAATGCCATGTACTCAGTTATGCTCGCTAATATCCAGGTGAGCTGGATTATTTCTACACCAGCCTCCAGTTACCAAGGCAGACAACCAGAGGACCTCGTCTTCTCCATCCGTAAGGTGGAGCTGGCAACGAAAAAAGAAAACGCTGCCCACCTGAGAATCGAAGATATGCAGCTTCAGATGGTTCCCTTACACATGGACAAGACGAAACGGTCACAGAATTCTGGCCTTCTACCCGAGGCCGTGTTCAACGTCGCTTATCTATCCAATGGGAACGAACGCCGATTAGCATTTCAAGCAGCGGGTAAAGAATTGGATATCCGAATGACATCTGAATTTATTCTGCCGGCGAGCATACTTCAGGATTCGATCGCATTAGCCAGTGAAAACCTCCGCAAGGCAAACAAGCTGTGGAGCGCTGTTACTCCTCCTGAGAAGAAAGAAACAAGTTCGGGCACAAATGTTGTTAGGCTCGCTTCACTTCTTGTCGATGCTGATTTCGCCGGAGCTGTGGTCAGTTTACAAGGCCGGCACGAGGACGGCGCAACAGGAACGGTTCCACCAATGACCAGACATAATCGAGCGGCTGGCGGAGGTAAATACGGTCAGTATATCCAACATGACGCCGAAACTACAGCAACTCTGCGGGCTCCTGGAGTTGCATTGAAGGTTCAGTTCGAAGACTCTGGAGAGGGAGAGCCTACGTTAAATGCGGAAATGAAGGTTGACGCCTCCACCAACGTCCTCCACCCTACCGTTGTACCGTTGATCACTCAAATATCCGAGAGTATTAAAGAAGTTGTTGGCGAATCAGACGGAGCAAAAGATCCCTCAAATAAGGAACAACAGCCTGTCCAAAAACCTTCCCCTGAGAAGCCTCTTGGCAATGATCCTACAACCATCCTTGGACGATGCAAATTAAATGTTGGACTGCGGATTTGCAGGCAGGAGTTCACCCTCAGCTGTCAGCCAATCGCACGAGTTTTAGCAACTGCATGTTTCGATGACAGTTATATCACAGTTAACACAGTCCAATCTGCGGAACAACGGCGGTTCTTTGCCATGTCTTTGGCGTTCAACTCGCTGCAAGCTTCGGTCAAACACGTCTACTCGAGTGAATCCACAGCTAGTTTAACAGTTGATTCTGTTGTTATGTCAATGATGAACAGCAAGCATGTCAGCTCTACCAGCGGTATTTCAGCTATCCTGAAGATCAGCCCTGCGAAAGTTCAAATAAATGCCAAACAAGTTCAAGATTTTCTGCTATTCCGCGAGATATGGGTTCCGCCTGAGGGTCCACCTGAGGGTCCACCAACACGTGGGCCAGTTACCCCGCTGCAACCCGCGACTGATACCTATGCATACATCGTGCAACGATACCAACAGATGACTGCGGCGAGCTCGTTCCCTTGGAATGCAGTAATCGCGATAACGCAGTTGGATATTCAACTAGATTTAGGCCAGACATTGGGCAAATCGGAATTTACCATCAAAGATCTGTGGTTATTGTCGAAGAAAACATCCGACTGGGAGCAGAACCTTTGCATCGGATTTGAGGACATTGTTATTGAAAGCAGGGGTCGCCTTAGCGGGCTCATCAGGCTTCATCAGTTTAATATTCGAACATCGATACAATGGCCGGACTACGACCAGAAATCATACCAAACTCCCTTAATCCAAGCATCGGTCGGCTTCAATCGTCTACAAGCTAAAGTGTCTTTCGAGTACCAGCCATTCTTGGTGGCAGATGTAACCTCATTTGTGTTTTTTATGTACAACGTCCGGAACACTTCCGTCTCACAGAAGGATTATCTTGTCAGCATCCTCGAGGGTGATAGATTTCAAATATTCTGCACCTCATTTACTGCCTCGCAAGGGTTGGCTTTGTACCAGACGCTCCAGCGATTCCTACAAGAGAAACAGACCGCGTATCAATCCTCCCTAAAGGAAATTGAAAGATTCCTACGTCGCAAATCCGCGATGGGCTTCGGCGAGTCCCTACACCAGCAAGCCACAGGCGCTCAAACTGCGAAGGAAGATGACGACAAGAGCCAGAAGATGCCAATATCGCTGCAAACCGAGGTGGTGGTAAATTTAAAATCCATCAATATCGGTGCCTTCCCCAGTACCTTCCACGACCATCAGATCTTCAAACTCGTAGCTCTGGATGCTGAAGCGCGTTTCTCTGTCGCAGCTGAAGAGGGCCGGATTCACAGCGGGCTTGGCCTCACTTTAGGCCAGCTCAGAGTCGCACTGTCCAGCATCAGCCGGCCAACAACATCTGCTGATACCGCACTCGACGACCTCTCCGTAGACGACATCGTGACGCGCGCCGACGAGTCCCGCGGCGGGACCATCCTTAACGTACCCCGCGTCGTGGCCAGCATGGAAACCTGGCAAACTGCCCACTCCAACCAAATCGACTACATCTTCAAAAGCTCCTTCGAGGGGAAAGTAGACGTGGGCTGGAACTACTCCCGCATCAGCTTCATCCGGGGCATGTGGACGAACCACACCAACGCCCTCGCCAACCGGCTGGGCAAACCCTTGCCGCAGCCCGCGGTGCAGATAACTCGGGAACGCGACGAGGGGGGGGAGGGCGGGGAGGATACGGGCCAGGGGAAGATCACAGCGGTGGTCACGGTACCGCAGTCGCGATATACGTATACGGCGCTGGAGCCTCCAGTGATTGAGACGCCGCAGCTGCGGGATATGGGCGAGGCGACGCCGCCTCTAGAGTGGATTGGGCTGCATCGGGATAAGCTGCCGAATATCACGCATCAGATTATTATTGTGACGTTGATGGAGATCGCGAAGGATGTGGAAGATGCGTATACGAAGATTTTGGGGTCGACATAGGTTGGGGGATTTTAGCATTTGTTTTCTTTTTCTTCTGGACTTTTTCGTGTGGAGGTGGTTTAACACTTTTGTACGCGTATAATATATCTCTATTCCCTTTATCGTCGTCTTACTGTGATTTCTTAGTATCACTGTTGGTATCCTGCATAGCCTTTGTTTATTTTTAAGGGTTTTCTGGTTCCTTTTTCTTTTTCTTTCGGTTTTTTTTTTTTTTTTGGATAAACATACCCCGGGGAACGTTGGCTTTGGGGAGGGATAAACGAAAGGGGGTTCAATCACCACCTACCTATATTTTCTATATACTAAGGAGTCTTTTTTTCTCTTTTTCTTCCCGGATTTCTCCCAGCCCACACACACACACACACACACACTGCCTAGTATGAGTCGGGCTTACCTATTCCGAAGCCTACAGACTACTAACCTACACGAACATTGGATTTATCAGCGTGGCGACGAAAACCCATTCATTTTTCCATACGCTTCCAGCACAGTCACAATAAGATTTGTCAATGATGTCGTCCTAGTCATACCTCGTGCAAATAAGGTGAGTCAAAAAGGTATTCTCTTTTCTTTTTTTGATATTACAAAACTGGCAGGTTGAGGTTTTGGGTTTGGGTTTGGTTAGGCAAGTAGCAAGTAGCACCAAAGTCACTCTAAGGGCGAGTGAGGGGCACCGAGGAACCTGGGCAGTACCTCCCCCTGCCCAGCACGGCCTCTGATTGGCCGCTGTCCGCCCAGTTGCCCCGCCATTTCCTGATTTGGAACCCGGAAAGCCCTTTTTGGAGGGGAAGAAACCTTTTTAACACGCACAAACCAAGGCGCAGAGTGAGAGTAATCAGCAGTAGATAAAACTACTGGTAGTGGCAGTAGTGGCAGCAGTGGCTGTGGCAGTAAGTAGTACGGAATAGCCCTTCGTCTCCGCACCAAAAGCCTTTTTCTTTCTTTTTCCTTTTTCTCTCTCGCTTTTTTTTCTCTTCCTCCCACCACAACCTCACCACCAACATCCTCTCTCCTCCTCCTCTTCTTCTTCTTCCTTCTACTCTGCTTTCTCACAGGGTCGAGGTAGCTCTCGATTCTGCGTTTGTGTGTTTCTGCCCCCCTCTGGCTTCCCAATACACAGAATCAACAAAATAAACGAGAAGAAACGAAACAAAACGAACGAAGAGAAACAAATTAAAATTCTTATCACACAACCCCGCCTCTAGGGCCTTTTTTCAAACAAAGCAAATCCGTCAAGATGGTCAAGTACGTATTATCATCACCTCCACTACTTCAATACACGCCTCAATATGTTCTTCATATTATAAGTCATCCAATTATTTATTTATGTTCAATTGGGGGGGTTTTCTATGTTTTCATCTCCTAACCTACTACTAATTATGGTGGTCGTGGTTGGCTTTTGTTGCTGTTTCAAATATCTTGTGCTGACAAATGTCTTTCTCCTCCCCCCCGCCGCAGCTTCACCGTCGAGGAGGTACGTTTTGGTCCCAGTCGCACTTGAGAATGGCTCATACGGTTTATACATACATACATACATATATACATACATGCATATATACATATATATGTATTATCGTAGTAATGGTGCTGTTGTTGTCCATGCCGGGGGAACGAACTAATGATGTGTCGTTGTTTTTTATCTCGTATAGATCCGTCAATTGATGGACCGTCCGGCCAACATCCGGAACATGTCCGTCATTGCTCACGGTATGTTGTGATGGTGATCGATATTTTCTTTTTAACAGATAAGCAAAATAATCAAGAACATCGTTTACTAATGCAAAAGTGTGCTCAAGTCGATCACGGTAAATCCACTTTGACCGACTCCCTCGTCCAGCGCGCTGGTATTATCTCCGCCGCAAAGGCTGGTGAGGCCCGTTTCACAGACACCCGTCAAGACGAACAGGATCGTTGCATCACCATCAAGTCTACTGCCATCTCCCTCTATGCCAAACTGCAGGATGAGGATGATATCAAGGATATCCCCCAGCAAGTCCAGGGAAATGAGTTCTTGATCAACTTGATTGATTCCCCAGGTCACGTCGATTTCTCGTCTGAGGTCACCGCTGCCCTCCGTGTCACTGATGGTGCCCTCGTCGTCGTCGACTGTGTCTCTGGCGTCTGCGTCCAGACCGAGACTGTCCTCCGACAGGCACTGGGTGAGCGTATCAAACCCGTCTGTATCATCAACAAGGTCGATCGTGCTCTTCTTGAGCTGCAAGTTACCAAGGAAGATCTGTACCAGTCGTTCTCGAGAACAATTGAGTCCGTCAACGTCATCATCGCCACCTACTTCGACAAGGCACTTGGTGATGTTCAGGTCTACCCTTACAAGGGAACTGTTGCTTTCGGTTCCGGTCTCCACGGCTGGGCCTTCACTGTCCGACAATTCGCTGTGAAGTATGCTAAGAAGTTCGGTGTAGACCGAAACAAGATGATGGAGCGTCTCTGGGTATGTACTACCTACTCTTGTCGATGAATTTTTATGCTCGGTTATTGTATACTCTATATTTTTGATTTTTTTCCATTATATATATTCTTACTTTTAAACGCAAAATTGCAGGGCGACAACTACTTCAACCCCAAGACCAAGAAGTGGACAAAGGTCGGTGAACACGAGGGCAAGGCTCTTGAGCGTGCTTTCAATCAGTTCATTCTCGACCCCATCTTCAAGATCTTCAATGCCATCACCCACTCCAAGAAGGATGAGATCAACCTCCTCATCGAGAAGCTTGAGATTAAGCTTACCTCTGAGGAGAAGGAGATGGAGGGCAAGCCTCTGCTCAAAGTCGTCATGAAGAAGTTCTTGCCAGCTGCCGATGCCCTTATTGAAATGATGGTGCTCCACCTCCCTTCCCCCGTCACCGCCCAGAAATACCGTGCCGAAACCCTGTACGAAGGTCCCCCGGATGACGAAGCTTGTATTGGTATCCGTGACTGTGATCCCAAAGCTCCTCTCATGCTCTACGTCTCGAAGATGGTGCCGACCTCTGATAAGGGCCGCTTCTACGCTTTCGGTCGTGTCTTCGCTGGTACCGTCCGCTCCGGTCTCAAGGTCCGCATCCAGGGCCCCAACTACACTCCTGGCCGCAAGGAGGATCTGTTCATCAAGGCTATCCAGCGGACCATTCTCATGATGGGCCGCTTCATCGAGCCCATTGAAGATGTGCCTGCTGGTAACATTCTCGGATTGGTCGGTGTTGATCAGTTCTTGCTCAAGTCCGGTACCCTCACCACCTCCGAGACCGCCCACAACCTCAAGGTCATGAAGTTCTCCGTCTCCCCCGTCGTGCAGCGCTCCGTCGAAGTCAAGCACGCCAACGATCTGCCAAAACTCGTCGAGGGTCTCAAGCGTCTGTCCAAGTCCGATCCTTGTGTCCTCACCTACATTTCCGAGTCTGGTGAGCACGTCGTCGCCGGTGCCGGTGAATTGCATTTGGAAATTTGCTTGAAGGATCTCGAAGAAGACCACGCCGGTGTTCCCCTCCGTGTTTCTGATCCCGTCGTTTCCTACCGTGAGACCGTCGGTGGCACTTCCAGCATGACCGCTCTCTCCAAGTCGCCCAACAAGCACAATCGTCTCTACATGACCGCGCAGCCCTTGGAGGAGGACGTCGCTCGCGACATCGAGAACGGCAAGATCTCGCCCCGTGACGACTTCAAAGCCCGCGCCCGCATCCTCGCCGACGAGCACGGCTGGGACGTCACAGACGCCCGCAAAATCTGGTGTTTCGGCCCCGACACCACCGGCGCCAACTTGCTCATCGACCAAACCAAGGCCGTCCAATACCTCAACGAAATCAAAGACTCTGTTGTCTCCGGCTTCCAATGGGCAACCCGCGAAGGCCCAATCGCTGAGGAGCCAATGCGCGCCGTCCGCTTCAACATCCTCGACGTCACCTTACACGCCGACGCCATTCACCGCGGTGGTGGACAGATCATCCCCACTGCCCGCCGTGTCCTGTACGCCGCAACCCTCCTCGCCGATCCGGGCATCCTCGAACCGGTCTTCCAGGTCGAGATCCAAGTCCCCGAACAAGCCATGGGCGGTATCTACGGTGTCCTTACCCGGCGCCGCGGACATGTGTTCTCCGAGGAACAACGACCGGGAACCCCACTGTTCACGGTCAAGGCGTACCTGCCCGTCAACGAGTCGTTCGGCTTCCCTGCCGACCTGCGCGGTGCCACCGGTGGCCAAGCGTTCCCGCAATCTGTCTTTGACCATTGGCAGATCTTGCCCGGTGGGTCGCCGTTGGATACTACCACAAAGCCTGGACAGGTTGTTACGGAGATGCGGAAGAGGAAGGGTATTAAGGAGGTTGTTCCTGGTGTTGAGAATGTGAGATTTTCTTTTCCTCCCCATTTCCCGCGGTTTCTATTATTTATTTATTATTATTATTATTATTATTATTATTTTTTGCTAACAGCTAACACTTTTATCCTTTCTAGTATTACGACAAATTGTAAAAAGGCTTTTTTCTGAAGAAGGAAACAAAAAACCCAATCCCCAATAGAACTCGAACACCACGGACGCTACGGGAGCAAAAAAAATTACGACTAACCATAATGATATCAATCAATCCGGAATCAGGGCTTCCCCTTCACCCCTCCCACCCCCTACCGTCCAAAAATTAATCCGCTCTCCACCCTTTTTTGTTTGTTTGTTTTGCATTTTCCTTTAACGAAGTTCCGACGATTTTTACAACGTGTGTGTTTTTATTTTTTTGTTCTAAAAAATAAAAATAAAAATAACATGACAGAAAAAATCCCAAATACTGGTCGTACTTTTTCTTTTATTTTTGCAAAATGTTTTTGTTACATATTTATTTATTGCAGTTTAGTTTTTGTGTGTTAACGTTTTCAATTCAATTCCCTTTTTTCCTCTTTTTTTTTTTTTTTTTTTTTTTTTTTTTTTTTTTTTTTTTTTTTTTGGTTGATGTAGAGAAAAAAAAAATCAAATAAAATATAAAAATAAATATAAATATAAAGGCTTTTTCAATATTTTAATTAAATAAACGGAAATTCAATAATATAGGAGAGGAGAGGGTTGAGGGTTGTAATTAATACTAGAAGTTTTAGAATAAAGCCAGCCAGCTCTCTTTAACAAAAGTTTGGAGAGAATGAAATGAAATGAAACCATTTCCTTCAACCTATTTTTGTATATGCAAAATGTACTTCGTACAGTAAATATGTACAAGCAATTCATAGTAATAGCAAAGTACATATATATATATCCATATATATCCATATTTTATTTGATTTGAACATCCAGTGGTTGTATCACGTGACGTGACAACTTTTTCGCGACAAAACTTTCAAGCCGAGTTCAAATCGTAGAGACAGAGACAGCGAGACGAGAGACAGAGAGAAGACAAAACAAAAAAGGAGCCAACAAAATATGGCAGTGACCAGAACAGCCGCTTGTCTGCTTCTTCCTCCTCTTCTTCAATAAATATCATAATCCGAAAAACTGCGCGGTTACCAAAATAACAAACGGCAAACCGTTTTTTCTCTCCCTTATTTTTTTTTAATCAGCCAGCGCGAAAACAGCAACCAACCCAGCAGCCATTCATTCATTCATCTATCTATCTATCTATCCCTCATATCTAAACTATCTTGTTCTTAAACTCCTGTCGCATCTATCGTATAGGAACGTCGCCTTCCCGTCTGATTTCATCTCGGAGGAAACAAACAGCAACATATCCGAAAACACTGGTCCAGGTTTTTAAAAAAACTGGGAAATATTTTTTTTATTAAAGCCAGTGAGTGTTTTCTTTTCCAGCTGTTTTCGACAGAAATCAGCCGGCTAGATATATATGTATTTTTTTGCCTAGCTAATTAATTATATTAGATCTCGACCGGAAGAATCCTCCCTCTTCCACGATTTTTATAAACCCATCGTTTCCCACGTTCCACATTCCACATTCTCTCCCGGAGAATACTAACGTCCAAGGAGATAAACGGGAAGGGCTTTGCTAGAGTTTTCTTTTTATTGCAGGAGAGTGGGAAGAGGAAAGAGGAAAGAGGCGGGGAAGGAAACCATCCTTTTCCTCTGGTGTAGCAATCGAGCAGCGAGCGTCGCCACTTTTGTACTCCTGTTCGGCATTACACCTGATTTTAATAACGTTCCTCATCTGTCTTCCCATTACGTTCGCAAAAAAGAAAAAAAAGGAAAAAAGGAAAAAATCGGGACAGGATGCAGTTTACGGAGGAGCAGGCGGCGGAAGTTAAGGGCTGGGTTGTTAAGAGGTTGGAGGATATGTATGTTTTTCTCTTCACTCCCACCCTCCCCAGGTGATTGCTTGCCTCGCTGGGAACTTCCGTTCATGTTCTTGGGTATTGATGTTGGTTCCTTGACTTGAATGTTATTGAAAAAGGTGAAGCTAATTGATGCCCTGATGCTTTTTTTGTCATTCTTTCGGAAAACAGATCCGATGCGGACTCAGATGTATTGGCTGATTATGTGCTGGCGTTGATCCGCTCTGATGCACCCGATGAAGATATACGGAAGGCCTCTGTCGAGAATTTGGAGGATTTTTTGAAAGAGAGTCAGTACTCGAATCCTACTGTCTACTTTTTTACAACTGAATTATGCCAGCCCTTTTTTTCCTGGAACAAACTATTGACTTCCCAAATTTTGCCCTATTAGATACCGCCGACTTCGTCGACGAGATCTTTGCTAGATACAACCCAAAAAAGCCAACGACAGTTCACGCCAAAGGTCAACCTTCCCTCCAACAACCTCCGGAACCCAACGCCGCGGCCGCAGTCGCCGCCGCGACCCACCCCGTCGCACCACTACAGTCCCAACCGCACCCACCACACTCCACGCCATTCACACAACTACAACCAATGATGACCCCAGAATCGATGTCCATGACCCCATTCGGTCACGGTCACGGACGAACCGCCGTTAACCCCAGCCAGCCAAACAGAGGCGGCTTCGAAGGCGCCGGCACCTCGAACAACTTCTCCCGAAAACGGGCTTTCAATGAAGGACCACATGCCGGCGAGGAATATGATTCGCATTACAGCCGCGCGGATCGACCGTTTAAATCCATGCGTGGTCGCCGTGGCGGTGGTGCTGGTGGTGCTGGTGGGGGGCGCGGGGATAATCGCATGGTTGCGAATAGTAACAATAACAATAACAATATGGGTGTTGCGCGAATGGGTTCTGCACACACGGGCCTGTCGCATCTAAACCACCAGCAGCAGCATAAACAGCAGGGCTTCCAGGGAATGCCTTCTGTCGCACCCCCAGCTCCTCCGGCTGGGTTTCCACCCTTCAACCCCAACGATCCCATCGCTGCCATGATGGCCCTGCAGGCGATGGGCTTCCCGCAGATTCCTGGCATTCCCATGCCTCCGCTTCCTCAAATACCAAACCCGACGGGCGGCGCGACTGGTCCGAACAACCAGCCGTCTGCGGCGGTTGGTGGTGGCTCACCCCCGCCACCTCCAGCTAGCATCCCGCAAAGATGCAGGGATTATGATACGCAGGGGTTTTGTGTACTGGGGAGTACATGTCCGTATCAGCATGGAACGGATCATTTGGTAGCTCCCGCGAGGGATGATGGTAATTATTTTTATTTTTATTTTTATTTTTCTTTCCCTTTTTTAATGGAGAATTTTCATTTGCTAATGATTTTTGGTGGTGGTGGTGGTGGCAGAATATGACCCTACGAAATCAAACATTGTCATGGATAGACCGCGGAGTTCTAGTGCTACGAACGGCCAAAGCTCTGCTGGACCTTCTTCACGGGGTGGCGAAAGGGGTGGACGAGGTCGTGGGCGTGGTAGGGGGGATCGGGGTGGTTTCACTGGCTCACGACGAAATCGCGCAGATTTTTCACACATTGGCCCCAACGAAGACAAATCGATTACCACGATTGTCGTCGAGCAGATCCCAGAGGATAAGTTTGACGAGAACACCGTGCGTGATTTCTTTTCCGAGTTTGGCAACATTGTCGAGGTTACGATGCAGCCATACAAACACCTGGCCCTCGTGAAATATGACACTTGGGCTGCAGCGCGGAGCGCCTGGAGTAGCACGAAAGCGATATTCGACAATCGGTTTGTGAAAGTGTACTGGTATAAGCCCGGATCCAAAGCTGAGACGAACGGAGCCGGTAGCCACCCTCCTCATCACCCACCTGGCCATAATAAACCAGGTGAGAAGCCTTTTGACCAGGAAGAGTTCGAGAAGCAACAGGCCGAAGCACAAAGAGTGCATGAGGAAAAGATGAAGAAACGAAAGGAGACCGAAGAGGCCAGGCTGGCGCTTGAGAAACAAAAGGAGGATCTACTAAAGCGACAGCAGGAGGAGCAGGCGAAGTTATTACAACGGCTCGGCTCGCACCATCCTGAAACTACTGCTCCTACTACTGCTACCACCCATACCACTCCTGATGGAACAAATGGCACCTCCCCTGCAACCGCTGATTCGGAGACGGTGAAGGCATCGTCATCCCCACGCGCGGAGGAAAATGTAAGCGAGCAGACGAAATCATTGCGCGCGCAGCTTGCGGCGCTTGAGGCGGAAGCCAAAAGCCTGGGCCTCGATCCCGCGCTATCAGACTCGCAGTACGCGCCCCGTGGCCGGGGGAGGGGTTGGGGTGGGTATCGGGGCGGTCGAGGCACCTTTGCGCCCCGTGGCCGGGGTGGTTATGACCCTTCGTTCCGTGGTGGTGGGGCTTATCGGGGCCGAGGTGCCGCGCCACCTCGAGGGCGGGGTGGTGTGCTAAGGCTTGATAATCGGCCGAGGCGCGTTGCTGTGTCTGGTGTTGAGTTTACTCCCGAGAGGGATGAGGCATTGAGGCAATTTCTTCTGGTATGTCTCTCTCCCCACTCCCCCACTGTGGTTGTTTTTTTTTTTTTTTTTCACCGATTGTTTGCCATGCCCATAACACTAACACATCAGCTCACAACAGGGAGTCGGCGAGTACGAAAACATAGAACCAAACCCAGACCAACCCGATTCGCAAATCGTATCTTTCAAAGACCGCTACATCGCCGAGAAGCTCATGTATGGCCCCACCGATATCCCATCAGTGGGTAAAGTAGAGTTCTCATGGGTTGCCAATGCCCCCTCCGCGCCTGGAACCCGTGACGGGTCTGTCTCTGCACCACCGCTCATGCAGCAACAGGGGGGGCAAGCCGCGACGAAGGAAAATGAGGATGCCCATATGGGCAACAATGGGACCCATGAAACCGACCCGATGCTTCGCAAGGATGCGGGAGGCCACCATGAAGTTGATTATGATGTGGCGGAAATTGATGATACCTGGGCGGTTGAGTGAATGTGAATTTGTTGAGTATATGAAGGAAACTGGATTGAGGGGTTTTTTCGTGCTTCCTCCCTCATTGATTTGTTGTTAACTCTTTAGGGCTCCTTTTTTTTTTTTTTTTCCTTAGCCACTTTTATTGATATTGATTAATTGTATTTTATGGCCATCTGGGAAGGAGAAAAGACCTATTTGCGGTGCCCACGTTTTTTTCAATTCTTTTATTTCGTTATGTGATTGTTCTATCTCATTCGCAATCTTTCCACCGAGATCTCACTCCGCCCATGTTTTTCTTCCAGCAAGTTTCTCTTTTTGTATTTATATAATGTAAAACTGCTGCTACCTTCATGCTGATGTGTTCAGTTTGGTTCATCCCCAGCATTTGATTTACCGGTATACTGGAAATTTTTCTTCGTGTTAGTTAGCCGCCGATCTAGGCCTCATGAATAACCAAGGAGATCTTTATCTCCCCATTTCCAAATTTTTCGCCCTTTACGTTTCTCAGCTCTTTGATATATAGTTACTATCTACGGTGGCTGGTGATGGATGTTTGTTGTGGGTGGAAAGCCCTTGCACTCCCTGCCCAAGGGGTCCCGCACTAAAAAGGGGGATCGGCACTTATGGTTACTTTGCTGCGTACGCAGTATATATACGTATACTCCGTATAGGCAGGCAATGCTTGCAAATGATCCAGGGTCTATAGAGCTAAACTAAGGCAAGGGCTGAGATGGCGCCAGATGGTTGAGAACCAGTTTCAAGGTATTTTGATAAATTAAAATGGCCGTCGACGCTACTTCATGCTCCATACACATCTGCGAACCACAAGAATTGTTATTTAACTCCATGCTCTCCGCAATAAAGTCTCGATTGGCTTGGCCAACGGGTCCTTTATGATTAAGTACTATGTACGGGGCTGTCCAGCAGTTAGCCTTTTTATCCCCCATTTCCATTCCCCTTGGCTTAAATTTAACCAAAGCCGCTTGGGTCTGTACTAACTTACTACAGTACTCTTTTGTGAACCACCTCGGTTTTGTTCATTACAAAGCGTTACACTATTTTCGCCTATTGATCGCTCTTTGCTTCACTCTATGTCTTTACCGCTAAATTAATAATAATGGCAGCGGAGAAAGCCAAGTGAGGGGCTGGATTTCCTATCCTCAGCCTGGATTACAAGCACTAAGTAGTTGTTACTACTTAAATCGAGGCACTTACGCCCTGCCCTGGTTATGCAAACGCCAGAACCTTTGCCATTCTCATTCAATTTACAAGCCCTCCTCCTCCATTCTTCTCATTTTAGCATAATAGACACAGTTAACGGAGTAAGGAGAGCTCTGCACCCTTCTGGAGCCCGTTACCTAGGGAGCTCGCTCATCATCCCTTCTAAACTCCGGAAAGGGAACCCGTAGAGGGTTATTAGAGAGGTCCCCAACCCAATCATACTAATAATACTTGATCAAAGCCATGTCTGCACGTCTCCAGGATAAAGTAGCCCTTATCACAGGCAGCTCGAATGGAATCGGAAGGGCTATTGCGCTGAGCTATGCTGCTGAGGGTGCCTACATTGTCTGCTCCGATATTGATCCTGCGGTAAAAGGTATGTGATTTTGACTTGTTTCTTTTCAATTTTCACTCTACAATTCGGTTTAAAATATACCGAGCTTCACTGTTCACTGCAATTCTTGGTATAGTCTGAATCAAAAAACTATTTGGGACGTTATCCTCATTTTTGGCCTCTATACTTCTCTAGCATTTATTTATATAATTTAAATACGTCTTGTGCCTGGCCCAGTTGAGTTGAACACAGAATACCAGGGACCAGGGCAGCTCCATCACCTTACCAAATATCTCTCATGTTTCCTATAACTTTACTTGTATCACACGACAAATCAACATCGGAATATAGTATCAAGCTTAAAAACCTGCTGACGCTCACTTTTTTTTTTTTAAATTTCAGGTGACGGCGACAAACCCACCCATGAGGCCATCATTGAAACATACCCGGTCTCTTCAGGTGGGAAAGCAGCTGCCCGTGCTGTATTCGTCAAAGCGGACGCCTCCATATCTGATGTAGAAAATCTGGTTAAGGAGGGCGTGAAGGCATTTGGAAGATTGGACATGTACGTCATTTGCATGCACTTCCCCTTCCCCTTCCATCTCTCAACAATCCCCCCCCCCCTTTTTTTTTTCCCTTTAGATAAAGAAAAGAAAATCCGCGACTATGGTCTTAATAAAAATTGCAAAATTATGGGTATAGAATCGTCAACAACGCCGGAATGACCCCCGCAGCCCATCAAGGGGCTGGAAACCGGATCCATGAAACCCCCGAGGTGTCCTGGGATAAGGTTATGGGCCTCAACGGGAAGGGAGTTTGGCTTGGATGCAGTAAGTTAAACGTCCATATATCCTCCCGATCCCCCAAAATGCATATATATACATATCAGTCTAACCACCGCCATCAAAAAAGAATTCGCCGCGAAGCAAATGCTCGCCCAAGACCCTCACCCGAGCGGCGATAGGGGTTGGATCATCAACATGGCCTCAGTCTACGGGAGCGTTGGTGCAGCCACCTCAAGTACGTACGCAGCATCAAAGCATGCGGTGGTTGGTATCACAAAATCTGTGGCTTTGGAATATGGGAAGGATAGAATGTAAGGTTTTTGATAAATTCCGCCTTTCCTCTCCTTTCATAAAAAAAGTCAAAATCAAAATCAAAAAATTAATTAATTCAAACAGACACGTAAACGCCATCGCTCCAGGCTGGGTAGAGACAGCCCTTATCGAGCCATTCGCGCTTGCGAACAGCGATAACCCACGGAAGAAAGCAGTACACGCCCACTTAGTTTCAATGCATCCGTTCGATTCCCGATTAGGTTCTCCGGAGGATATCGCGGGTGCAGCGGTATTTTTGGCTTCGGGGGATGCCAGGTGGGTGACGGGGGCAACATTGGCTGTTGATGGGGGTTATGTGGCCCATTGAATGAGCTTGGGAGAGAAGTGTGGCGCCCATCACGGCGCTGCTGCTAAAATCAGCGTCATTATTTTTATGGGAGAAATGAGATCATATATATATATTACAATGAATAAATGACATCTAATCCAATTGAATGATTCGACCGGTAGTAGGATTTTAATTAGCCTGATAATTTGGCGGGATGGAAATTCACGCTGTGTCCACGGAAAAACTATGCAAAAGATGAAGTAACAGGGGAAAGAGAAAGAGGACTCAATCCAAGCAACAAATACCCAGAAACAACTGCATTATGTCCCCTCCCAAGAGAAAAGGGCAGTGGAAATATAGCTGAATTTTGCACATTTTTACGATATATGTATTCGGGGAACGAGCAAGCTTTTTATATTCAAAGTATAAACTAGAAAATAGACCAAAAAAAGGGGAGTCATCACATGTACAGTGCACTCATAACAGTACAGTTCAGCACTGAAACAAAAAGGAAGAGAGACAAAATCCAAAACATAGCCATATCAGTTCAAGTCATATCACGTCATGTCGGGTCATCATGGTGGTGGGGAAAATAGTCATAACACCTATACACTCCGTGTAAGGGAATATAAACAGTATATCAAGCAAACTTCGAGAGGAGCATAATGTCGTGAAGTCGAGAAGAAGTGGTGAGTTATCCTAGGGAATCCAGTAATTTTCGAAGGGCATCAAAAAATAGGGGATAACGGAAAAGGGACGGTGTTGCTTAAATGGTAAACCATAAAACATAGCAAGAGATATGGGAACGGAGCCATAAGCTGCCTGCACGAACAACTCCAGTTCAATACCAACTTTAACAACTGGTAACTAAAATTGGCCCTCTCTCTTTGCAACGCTTTGTGTGGTTCACCTAGTGGACAAACCAAGGTTATTGTTTGCTACCAGCTAACATAAACTAGTATAAATCGACAACATCCGTAATTTTTCACAGGATATCGGGAACAGCACGAGCCTACCCTGGCCGGTTCCCCGCCGGTTCGATTGCATTGCTTCTCATCTTCCATTTTGGCTTATAAAGCGCGTAAGCCAGTCACCCTCCGATTCACTATCGCTATCACCCAGTTCGTCTAGCATACGGTCAATCGCATCACCAGCTTCATGTTCCCGGAGGCCGCTATTCTCATTTCTCGGATACACATCGTTTGAACCGGTACTTTTATCGTCGGCGAAGCTAACCTTGCGGGTGGGGCGAGAGGTGTTCGGGGTGTTATCGTGATGTATCCCTAGACCCAGACGATTCTCGATGGACGAGGATTGTTGAGATAACGAGCTAGGCAAGGAGGGAGGGGGGAGGGTAAGATGTGTGCCGCTGTAGTCACTCTGTTGTGTTTGTTGCGAGTTTGGATGATATCCTGAATTTTCAGGGCTTGACATGAATAGCAAGGTTTCGATGGCATCCTTTTCCATGAGGGCATTTTGGGAAGGTGTTCTTAGTTTCGGAACTAGTTTTGCTGTTGCCGTGGTGGGGACCGGAGTCGCAGACTGGTGAGATAATTGAGGCTGGGAGTGAGGCGGTGTGTCGAGAATAGCCACAGTTGAAGTGGTCGTTTGTGTAGATGAAGCGGAGTGTTCCCCATCTGTAAATGATTTGTTTCGAGAATGATGGTTATGGTTCGGGAAGACGGTTTCTAATAGGGCGTCATTAGGATTTGGTCGCCGACGCGTTGCATTGCCGTTCCCAGACACAATATCAGCGGGGGGAGCAAGGCGTGGTGGGTTAGTGGTTGTGAAGGTAAACGGGGGCGGAATATATGTACTAGCATTCCCGTTAAGAACAGAGGATTTCTGATACGCTGAAGATGCGTTCATTGGAGTCCCAGATGATATCGTGTGAGTTAAATCGTGATTTCGAAGTTTGGGCAATCCATTGTGTTGCGAGGTGCTACTAATACTATGTCGATTGCGCGAATGTGAAGCTCCTTTGGGAGAACGGAAGGGGCTTTTGAATCCTAATGGCGAGGAAGTCTGCGAAGTAGATGAACAGCCAACTCGAGGAGGGGCTGCATGTGTTTCGCCCAATTTGTGGATTGGCCATTCTTTCTCAACTTTCGCAGCGGCATAGGATAAACGAGCACGAAGTTGCGCAGATAACTAAAGTATCACCTGTTAGCACAAAGGATGCACGCTTTTACAGCAGTCTTCTACTAATCAAAGTTATTAATACCTCCGTAATTCTGCTACCGGTTGAATCAGTGCTCATTGTTCTGGATCGGCGGGTGACTGTAGCTTTTTCTGGGCTTCGGAGAATGGTTGGAGAAATGGACGATTTCATCTCCCCACTAGCCGTCCTTTTTTGTCCATGAGAAGCTTCAGTTGCTATGTTTACTCTCGACTGGCTCTCAATGAGAGATTTTACATCTGTGGATTCGAGGAGACCAGTTGAGCGCAGAGATCCGAAATCTACACTTCGGGAATGTGCATGTGCATGGGAGATTATGGGAGCCTTAGCTGGTAAGCGAGAAAACGGGAGAGGCGCATAGTCATGGTTTGAGAGACCTGATAGCGGGGTCGATGGGGTGAGGTTTGTGTCAATCGCATCGGCAAAGGAGGATTGTGTGAGAGTGCTAGAGGATGTGTGAAGTCGAGGAAGGATATCGTTGCACATGGCAGAAGGCGGCGAAGATGTTCTGTTACTATCCATAGCATTCGAATGAGCAGGATAATCCGGGTTGGTCATTATCCTTTCACCGGAAGACGGGGCTGTTGATTGGAGGCGATTATAATCGCTGTTGTTGGGTAGTAGGGATCGATGGACAGGTCTCGAGGATGAAGTCGGAAATCGCGAAAGTGGCTGGTCCGCGGACATTCCCAAAAAATATTTTCGAGTACCTCACTCCGTTGGTGACAACCAAGTTAAGAGGGTTAGGTACTGTACAAGTGATGACAGAGGGTACTAAGCCAGTGCCCCTGAATATATGGCGGGGGATGAGTGCTTGCTATCGCGGGATGTGGGAGGAGGGAAATCTGATCGGCATCGCGTGGCTGGAGTGCTTGGAATGACCTGGCAAAAAATTTGTTCCACAAAAGCGAATGTAGCGCGAAAAGCGGACGGCCCGCTGACCAGCTCAGCCTGCCTTAGGTCCAGCAAGGATATTTCTCCCTTGGTCCTCAGCCACGTTGATTTGGCAAACTGGCGTTGTTGTGGCTCTTCACAATCAGGTTGTTGAGGAAACCGGTGGCTCAGAGAACGAGAAGCTAATGAGTCGGTAAGCGGGCTGGCATCGTAATAGCGTGTGCGCGGTTATTCCTGGGAGCATAGGCCATGGTCATAGCAATGATATCGCCGCCTATAGTGCGTCTGATTTTGCTTACTATCCACGCGGAGCCTGTTTCTCTCCGCCGAAATTTTATTCTCTCCGCCGAGATGCCTCTTCAAACCTGCTGTTCTTCAGGGATGAGGTCGAAACTTGCCAAATGGAGACGCGTCGCGGCGCGATCATGTGCGCTAACACGTGATATAGGCGAGGTCACGTGTGTGAACAGATTTGTCCAAGTGGATGGATCGAGAGTTAAGTAAGTTAGAATATACAGAGTACGGAGTAGTTAGAATGTGGAAGAAGTAACAGACTGGGGCCAAATGGCTGCGTAAGAGTGTATTCAAAACTAATCCTTATGCAGTTAAATTCAACACGTAGCATTGCCGGTATTCCCACCGATGCTTTGATAGCGAGAAAGCAGCCCGACCAAAAAACTTTGAAGAAATGCAACCGGGGACAATTGAGCGCCGAACATCAAAAACGCCTCTTTAAAACAAAATCATCATTTTTATGCTGAGTTTGAGGCCAAGGGTTATTCAAACGAGCTGATCGGAATTTTCGCCAATCACCTTCTTTTCTTTCCCCCTCTGCCTCCCTCCCCACCATCATTCTTCCGCTTCTTCCCCTCCCGCTGCCAATATTCATCACGTTCCCGCTTTTCCCGCTCCTGTTTCTTTTCAGCATTCTCCGCCACTTTGGCCCGGTAAACCTTCCTTCGTTCTTCCTGCGCAGCTTGTCGCTTCGCCACCTTCTCGTTCCGCATGGTGGTGAGTTTCTGCAACAGATCGCGGGCCTTCTTCTCTTCACCACCCAGGACCACAGCGCGCTTCTGGAGATATGATTGATTTTGACGCGGTCTCATCTTCGTGATTTGAGACTTGAAGGGAAGATCTGCAGCCAACTGGCGAGGGACACGGAGAGGATTGAAGTGTCGAGTGGGGCGCTCAATGGGCTTATATGCGGAGTCCTTTTCAAGCGGAGTAGGGATATTTTGCTCCCGGCGAACTTCTCCAGTCAACCGCATGCCTTTCCAACCGTGTTCATACTCTTCATCTAACAGGTTGGTGACGGGATTGTAGTATCGGTGTGGTTTGATTGGGTACCAAGCACGTAGGAATACAATGTCACTCATGAGGATTTTGTCTTCAAACGTAGCACGGAAGTGTCCCTCCGGACGGCTCAACGCGCGCTTAATCTGGCCGCGGATTCCAGAAACGGTTCGGATGCTAGCACCTTCGAACTTGGCAATTTCGATAGCAGAAGTAAACATGTCTTTGATGAAGGCCGTGTTTCGGAAGATCTTGTATGGATATCCGGTTAGTTTGAGCTTCTTGACAATCTCCGTAGTCTCGTCCACGTTCAGGACGACCCCCGTAGCCGCTATTCGGAACCCTGGGTTTTTATTCGAGAACGATTGGACGCAGCAAAAGCCGGTGTTAGGAGCAACGAGAGGACCGTAGAAAGTGCCAAAACAATGCATATGCTCAGGGGTATATTTTAACATGCGATTACGAGTTCGGGAGTCGGAGATGCTGTAGACGGGGGTTGTCTGGAATCGACGCCAGCCAAGAGAAAAGATAAGAGGATCATTGGTCTTCAGGATTTTCTTGTGCCATCTGTGCCTTTTAATCCTAACCTGGACGAAGCCAAATCGATCTTCTGTAGGCGCTAGGCCTCCAACTATTATTGGGAAACGAGGATTGAATCTGGTTGAGAACTCGCACGGTACTTTTTCTAAGACGATTCTTGCGTATGTTCCAGCTTTATACCCTTCAGCCCTAGCTCTGGAGAGCGCATCCAGAGAATCAAACTCCGCTCGGTTGATGTCAAGTTGCTTTTGGAGCTTTGCCTTTTGCGCATCATACCAATCATCTTCGCCAAATTGCTCCTCTTCTTGTTTTTCTCCCCCGTTCTTTGCTTTTGCGAAACCTTCGCGATCCTCTTCTTCGAAACGAAGTCGGAGCTCTTCCTTCTTTTTCGCGTTTCGCTCTCTCTCCGCCTCAAGACTTTCAGGTTCGCCTTTCTCATCGTTCTCTTCCTGACCACCGACAACCACGCCGGTTTCCAGGTCCTCGAAAGCCCCGTCTCCCTCGTCGTCGGAATCATCATTTCCAAACCCTCCATCTTCATCGTCCTCTTCGTCTTCATCCTCATCATCCGATCCGTCAACCTTGGAAACTTTGGCACGGGCAAACCGACGCCGTATGGTTTGGATGTTGTCATCGTCTTCCCATTTCTTCCCAAGTTGCTCATAATCAAACACTGGAACAGTTCTGTCGTCTGCCTCCTCTGTTTCTACGTGAGTTTTTTTAAAAAAGTCATCCTCCTCGTTATCATTATCATCTTCGTCAGCTTCGCCAGCATCTCTGCCGGTCCATCGCTTGACAACCTCCTGAGGAGTTATCGACTCGTCGTACAGCATCCTTGTGAGGTCCGCGACACGGTAAGGGATTCTTTTCCCAAAGGCAGCCTTGGCATTCGCGGCCAAGTTTTCCTTCCATCGTAACGTTCCATCATCAACCTCATCCGAATCGTACTCGAAATCACCTTCACTCTCTAGTTCTTGGTCCTCAGCAGCTGAAGATATTGACCCAAGATCAGAGTCGCTGTCTGCAAATGCAATATCATCCTCCTCACGCCGAACAGCACCATTCTGCCGTTCTCTAAAATTTGTCTCGAAATCGGCAGGTGGCATGACGTCGTCCTCTTCATCTGCTTCATTTTCTTCATCATCATCATCTTCTTCTTCTTCCTCTGCGCTGTCATCCGACTCGAAACCCTCATCCTCATCCCCCAAACCATCTACCCCATTTTCCTGATCGCCTGTGAATCGAATCTTCCTTTTCTGCTTTCGCCCGACTTCTTCGCTTTCATCAACATCTATATCAGCAACCTCCTCTCCATCCCTGAACAATCGAACCCCGGACTCTACCTGTCCCAGTAATTTTCGTTCGCCTTGCAATCCAACAACAAGCTGCTCTCCCAGACCCCTCTCTTCACCGCTATCCGCGTCCCTGTCGAACGTAGAAGTCTTAACATCGATGTATACCGCATCTTTATCAACGAGAACACCGGCGACATCGGACATGGGCGCAAAAAGCAGCTTCTGTTTCTCCCCCAATCTCCTCCGGCCCGATTTTCCAGTTGCCTTCGCGATTGCTTGATCCATAAAGGGCGTCGGGCACGGGTCAGGTAGTGCTTCGATAGACGAAACACTGAGATCTCCGACACCAGGCACATGCACCCTTGCGCCGACAGCAGGAAAATTAGTTCCTCGAAGATATCCGTACAGGGCAACCGTCCTATCAGACTTGGGATTTTCCTCGATCGCTGTTGGCGGGGTGATGTCCAGGAATCGATCAGCCAGACAATACGGATGTGAGTTTCTCCATATGAGCGGGCGTGGGTTCTTCATTACAGACAGGAACCGTGACAGGTTATGTATTTCTCTATCCGGATACCGTCCATTAATGACGCCAGATAGGTAGAACAATTTCGCGCCCTGGTATAGTTCACTCCAGAATCGATGTTTTAGTCTTTTCTTCGCCTGCCGTAGGGTACTCTGTTTCTTGAAGAGGTCGAGATGGGTGAGGATTCCAAAGACGTTTCCCGGCATACCGCTCGAGGACAGCGCATTGAGGAATTCCATCGTCTCCATTTCAAACCCATAGTTGCCGTCGATCATAAGGAGAACAATGTCCGCAATCTTGGCCACATCAATCATGCTCGCCAGGGAGTCGGAGGGGCATTCGAGAAACGTTAATCGCCTTCGTTTCGACGTTACCACCGTGAGGGGCCCAGCTGGAGTGCTTAGGGTTTGCTTTGTATAACGCTTAATGAGAGATTTGACGAGGGTAGTTTTTCCAACCTATTAAACAGATTTAGACATTAGAGCCATGCTAACTCCATTGCAAAATAAATACTCTGTATATCAACATATTCATCCACAGCTACTTACCCCTGGAGGCCCAACCACTGCAACAACAATCGGGGGAGCCTCTTCAGGCAGGCGATCCACGAGCGGGACATGGAGTCTCTTTTCTTTGATCTAGATACACCGGGGGCGCGGTTTAGCTAAGTCAAAAATTACAAAAGTAGTTATAGCTCATGTGCAGGAGATGGATACGGGCGAAACGAACATCATGGGATCTGGCAGCCTGTTTTTGTAAACGACCGGCATGGGCGACAGCGAAAGCCTTAGGATTTGTGCCTGTTCCAAAAAAATTGATTAAGTTAGAGATCCCGCTCACGCAATTCAACAACACCACCAATAGCTCCAAAAACTTGAAAAAAAATATAAAATAATAAAGAAGAATAATGATAATTTATTAAGGGGGGAAAATGCGTACCGACTTGATCTTTATTTTTCTTTTTCTTCTCCTTCGCTTTCCGATGTGGCCTATTAGTCTGGTCCTCCATCTTGAAAGCTAGTCCGCCTCAAGAAAATTGAAGGGATTGAAAATCAGAGCTGTTTAAATCGCATGTTGAACCTCAGAGCTTGCGCATTTCCATCCAAAAAAAAAAAAAAAAAAATTATTAGTTTTCTCGGAGGTATGGATTTTAAGTTTATCCGAGCCGACTAGCGTAACTCCAGATATCAACGAAAATTGTCACCTTCGATTTATTAATTACTACAACAAAGCAAAATGAACATGGAAAAGGAACCCGAAATCCATTTTCATAAATCTATTCCGTGATTTTCAATGTAGATTTTTTTTACCCCCAAACTCAGATAGACATGACCCATCTTAAATCCGCGCGAAAGGATGCCAATGTCCAAAATGCTAGTAGACACGAGTGGAACAGGTCTATTTCAGGCGATAACCCCGAAATGTAGTAAATCTAGTAATTCTTATGCTCGAACATGTGCAAAACAAAACGGAACAGAACCTCCAGGCATAAAAGGACATCCTCCGAAAATCAATGCCGAATCCATATGTGTTCACCCTGCCGGAGAGATGTTGTTTATTTTTATTACTAGTAGTACCAACTAGTACTAATTTTATTCTTGAAAAAAAATCTAGTACGATAGGAAGAGCTACCTTGATTTTCTGCTCAATGATATCACGTAAACCGTTGAACTTCACGAATGTCTCATCAGGGAGCTGGTAGATTTGCTCCTGAACTCCCCGTAGTTCTAAAGTGCGGAGCATCCAGCCAGCCGCCACTCAGGAGAGATTCGAGTATGTAGTTCACGCATTGTGCTTCGATGGTCTCCACCCTGAGATTTTGACGAGAGTTTTGGCCCGGTGGTGGTAGCGGCAACAAGTCACGATGCCCCTTGAATGTTGAGAGATATCTTATTTGGTTAAAGTGAAACTTCTTCACCGTTGGCTTAACGCTGATGATGAAAGCTTGCCACTCCGCATTGCGCTTCTTTTCGGCTTCGACTAGGTACTTGAGCCAGTGGGAGTTGTCTTGGGTGATGAAATGCGAGAGAAATAGATCTTGGCCAACAACGCGCAAGCGGAGCCCGGGGGCTTCTAGGGAGTTGTACATGTAGCTGTACAACGGGTAACCATCACCCCATGCCTCATGTGATAGCTCTGATGAGCTTGACATATCGAGACCCCGGGACATAGGGCTGAAATTCTGTATGCTTTCAAAAGATAAGTAGGACGTAGTGTGTTCGGAATCCCAGGCCGTCAATTTGCGATGGTGCTGGTTTAATTTTACGACACCTGGAAGGAGTGCCTCTAAGTCCATAAAGTTGAGGGTATCCAGATGAAGACAGGCATGATCCCGAAACGTCTCGAAAACTTTCCAGATAGTTGCATCTTGGCCTAAATCGATGGTTCTTTTGTCAGTGCGCCCGAGGAGGGTCCACGTTATGTCCTTAACGTATCGTGTATATTCTGGATGGAGCAGCATTGTCTTTAGGAAGGTAACTGTGCCTTGGCAAGTGCGTCGTAGATTTCCTCCGTAAATTCACTTCTTAGCGTTTTCTTCCTTTCCCAAGCATGTCAATCGAGAAAACATACAATTGCATGGTCGATGCTCAAATTTAGTCGTTTGTATAGATATGGTGTGCTGGATTTGCAGAGATCTTCGCAGGTCAGACAAAAGTTAGCGATTGATTGCGTATCGCAGTAATCGAGAATCATCGGCAGGAGCTCCACCGAAAGGCGGTAAAATAGACATGCTGGTTGTAAGAATTCCATCAAGTGAGAAAGATATGTCCGAAAGGAGAGAGTGTCCAGATATGAATTCGTAGTAGCAGATATCAGAGTTGAACAACTTGTTGGTAGGAATGCAATGCAGTAAACAAAAATTGAAAATCCGAAAGAGATCAAGCAGCATAAGGCTTGATGCTGCTTCATGCATTTGTGATTTTATACAGTCATTCCAAAAGAACAGAAAGAAAGAAAGAGGAAAAAAAAATTGCTATTCCCGGCTGTCCTCAGTGGTGTGTGGAGGCACCAGACCGCCGTGCGGGTTCTTCGCCACCTGGTTTGGCATTGTTGTGGGATTTTCCCAAGTTGTGAATGAATGAAATCGGTTGGGCTTGGATAAAACCGACACTGAACGATGAATCGTCGTTCGTTGGCAAAAAAAAAAAAAAAGAAAAAAAAGAAAAAAAAGAAAAAGGTTTCGTGAACGGGAATAAAAAAAAATTTCAAGATACTTGATGAGAACCAACCCAACCAGGTTCAACACCAGCTAGAGGGCGCTAACCCACGTTAAATCTCAAGATTATTAGCAGCCAATGACTGGCAATCCGCTTTCCAGCCTGGCGCCCAATGACACTTGAGACTTGACACATGGACAAGATCTTGGGTGCACGGCGTACGTAGTACTCTGGAGTAATTCAGCTGGTTAGTTAACGATTAGAATTAACTAGTTATGGGATAACTAATGGCTAACCAGCGAACTAACCAACTACAGTAATTAACTACTTTTGAAGTAGCCGAGTGAGTGGGAACTTGAGGCTAAGGCCGAATAGAGGCTAGTGCCGCATGGGTTGCAACAAGAGGGCGTGGGATGATGATGTCATCCCCCCGCCAAGAGAATAGTTCGAGGGGTAATTTCTACTCCGTACAATACCAGTAGTACATACTAGTATGGAGACGCCGGATATTGATTTTGGATTTTGGAGTTGGGATATCCCTGTATCATACACTGTTGGACATTAGATAGATAAATAGATAAGTAGATAAATAGATAGATGGATAAGAGTGGTGGTAGTAGTATAGTAGTACTAGGTAGGTGGAGCACATTGAACTAGTACTGGTACTATTAGTTATGACGACCCCATGGGTGTTCTATCTCGATCCACCCAGAAACGGGCATTCCCATGCGCCGGTCCACTGCATGTAATTATGTTTAACACGTACATGGTTACGGAGTTATCCATATTCCCCCAAAGGTGCCAAAGGACTCACGAGTCGCCGGTGGACTCAGCTAAAAAAACCTTCAAGTTCTCCATACCGACCTTCTTCCCTTCACACCCTCCCCGCTCCCCCTGCTCCCCCCAGTAATACTGTACATACGGAAAAACGCCCTCTTCGGCTGTTCCCCTCTCCTTAAACCCTATTATCAAAATATATTATCCATCTTGTTCCCCCTTCAACATTGCCGGGATATACCCCTCCTCATCTTTAATTCTTACTTCTAATCGCTTTTAAAACATCCTTTCTTCCCCCTTGCTTCCTGATTTTTTTTTTCTTCCTCTTCTTCCTCTTCCTCCTCGTCTTCTTCTTCTATTTCCGCTTTATCCTTCCAAGTTACCTAAGCTTCAGCCATCGACGCAAACATTTTTTTGGTCATCAATCCAGGCTTACCCCCGAAAATCTACAGCCTGTTCCTAGCTTCGCCCCACATCTACTTCCTTACCTCTTTTAATCTGCCCTTTGTAAGGCGCATATTCCCTCTTTGCCTGTGTCCATTTCCCTCTGCTTGTTCGATCTTCGAACTCCCTCTACAACGAAGGCGAAATCCCAAAGCCATAGCCATCGCTCCCACCGCCGCACCAACTAGGTACCCAATTCCAATATCAAATAATACTGCTACTACCAGCAACAGGTCCACCATGCTATTCAACGTTGGTAACCCCCACGCCCCCCTTATCTCCCCCTCCTCTCTCTCAACAGGCAGTCATTTAAATAAATCAAAAAATTACAAGAAGGACATAGATATGGACATCACTAACCTCTTATGCCCTCCCGCTTTGGCCAGGGCGCGCTCAACAGGTCACTCTCAAGAAAGACGCTCCTCCGGAAGAGCTCGAAAAGTACGATACCACCCTTTCCCCTATATCTCTTAGGCGTGTCCTGTCTATAAAATACAACATTACCAGCCACGATTCCCCCCCCCCCCCCCCACCGACCAAAACCAAATAAAAGGGAAGAGAAAAGGCTTACACCTCGAAAAATCCAGGGCCAAGGCAGAAGCGAGAAAATCCGGCGGGACCATCAAGCACGAGTACACCTTGATCAAGGGATTCACGTACGTCTTTCTCTGTCTCTTTCTCATGCCCTTTTATCCCTTTCCCCTTTCCCCTTTCCCCTTTCCCCTTTCCTTCCCCCTTAGCATTCCGTCATGTGTACCCTTTTTACTTGGAAAAAAAATGAAGAGCCTTCAACCACCTGATTACTAGCCAAAAATTAAATAAACAAATAAAACTTACAATGAACCCTTTTTCTACTTTTTATATATATGTTTTTAGCGTTGAGTACCCAGATGACCATATCAAGGTCCTCGAGACCACCGAGCACCTCCATGTCGAGCAAGATGGCCAGGTCCGCACGCAATAGATGAGATACTACACACATTACCCACGCGCGCGCATATCCCTTGTTTGGTTTGAACAGACTTAAATGGCAAAGGCGACCTCGACGAAGGGAACCATGGACAAAGAAAAAGAGAGGAAAGGAAAAGAAAGAATAACCAGAAAAAAGAACAGGAAAAGAGCAGGAAAAACGGAAAAAAAAAAAAAGGAAAACCGATGATTTCTCACGTTCGTTTTACCTGCCTAACCCAGGTGCCTAGTACTAGATAGCTCCTCCCCCTTTCTGGAGAATGAAGAAACAATTTTGAGCTGGCGGCATTCCAAAGCGGGAAGGAAATCGAAAAAAAAAAAAAAAAAATTAAAAAAAACAATAAAAAAATAAAATAAAAACATGAGGGGAAGAGGAGGAAAAGAAAGAAGGGGTAAGGAGGATAAATGATGAGCTATATGCGGGATCTTTTATTGAATTATGATGGATACGGGATATTTCTTTTGAATATATGAATGCCATGAAAAATGCGATTCTTATCTTGTTTTGGTTCCTTGTTTTAAATAAAATTACTTTAATTCATTTTTACAGTTACTGTTTTAATGCTACGGACGAATAAGCGCAAATGGAATAGATACTATATTAGAATGGAAGGGAGAAACAAGGAGGAGTGTGTGTGTGTGTGCTATGTAAAAGAAGGGGATCCTTCGGGTCTTTTTTTTTTTTCTTGTCTTTTTCAAAAGTATCTGAAGTGTCTTTGAATTCGATTCTTTCCTTCTTTATTTCCTCTTCACACGTCTTGGGTTTATTTAAACCCCTTTATAGAATAGAATTATTAGTGCTTATTATTTTTGTAGAATTTCTACAATGGTTCTATGTGGTAGCATCCAGATGAAGTTTGCGAGATAAACTATCAGAAGCATTGCTTAGGTATTTATCTGGCTTCTGCACTTATCTTCCTCTCTTGCTACTCACTGTATTAGTGGTTATCTCTTCTCCTTCTTCTTTGTCTTCTTCTTTGTTCTCGAAAATTAGCTATACTGTCATTGTATGTATTGTACTATGTACAGAACAAACGGTCTTCGGCCTATCTAGCTTGTAGGTTTATCACTTCCCTGGCATCATCAATCATGGTACTAATCATGGTAATCAACTGTTACTCAGCCCTTCTCTGCTTAATTATTTTCTGATCAAAAGAAAGAACAATAGCTCAAAAGCATAGATAGAAAAATTATAATCAATGATGTCATTGTCATTTCTGTGTACTGCAGTTGTGTAACCATATATAACTCTGACGCTTCTAGCCGCGCAGTACTCTTAAGTATTGCCATACATAGTGGTACTATCAACCTCCCTATACGCTTATCGCCCCCTTTCAACTCCTTCCGGGTAAGTCTGCAGTAATGGCTCAGTGACAATATTAATATGTTACACCAAGTTCTTTATCATATCCTTTCTTCTCCACTTCTCTACTACGTTTTATAAATGACATCCATTCGTTCTGGTGCGGTTACCTACTATACTACTACTCGGGGTCGCAGCAGCCAACGTAGTCAAACGGATTCGTAAAATCAGCAAAAGATAAATTGAATCTAGGACCCCTTCATGGGGGATACATGTAATTTTACTATTTTATAAGTAGAGTAGTAAATCGAACGAATAATTTTCCTTTAAAATAAATAAAATAAAATAAAAATAAACAAAAATCCTTTCCACGCTGCATGCTTGTAGCGCTATGGTTTTCTTCAATGGGCTAGCAAGTTGCTGTACACAAATGATAGTGACCAGTTTGCGGGGTTTGAGACCATTTGTCAGTTAATGCGCTTTGCTCAATATATGCAAGCCAAAGAGTTGAGAGCATACCTGGTGTGGGGGAAGGGGTTAAGTGGCCCCCTGACCCAATTAACTCTTGTATTTTGGACTAATGTTGTGCATGCGCATAACATTGCATGGAGTTAACTAGTAATTATAGTATAAATAAACAGCACTTGATGGTTTTATTCAGGAGATGGACCTTTGGCTGAAATGATTAACTGGAATGATTTTAATTGGTTGTTTGGTTTGGATGTGTTGTTTTAAAGGCAATGACAAGAAACCACACTTGAAGTCATGTTGAATAGATTGATACACATACTACCCATACGCACACCCACTGTGTCTCTCTCTTGCAAGGCATGTGATGGCGTAAGATCATCGGATAGCCGCGGATGATGATTTCAATGAAGCGGGGAATCCCCCTGGCCATTTGAGTTGAATATGTATGGACCGGTATGGCCAGCGCATATTGAATGGAAAAGTAAAAATAAATAAAAAATAAATAAAAAAAATAAAAATAAAAATAAAAAATAAAAATAAAATAAAATAAAATAAAATAAAATAATAAGAAAGGGTCCATACGGGTACGTGCGTTTACTGGTTTTCAAAAAGCTGGAAGCATAAGCACAATTCAAGTACTGATTTTCGAAAATGGCACATGAAGCGCCGAATCTGATATCATGTGTACATGGTACATGGTCCCACTTTTGACGTATGTAAAATCATACTCCTTGCCATGCTCTCCCAATTTATCGGCATAGCACCAAACGACATCCACCGAACCTTCGTCGTAGCCAGAATGGTCCCAGCAGCCCTTTATGACGTGCGGCCGGCAATTGCTGGCAGGAATATCCGGGTGCGGCGTCTCCATGCAGCATATTTGATGTTTTTCCGTGTCGTTGGGGCTGGGCGTCGAGATTTTTCCAGGTGACGTACATTCCTCAGTCGACATGCACGTTCCCGCCTGATAGTATACTTTATACTTTGCAGGGGCTCTGTGCGGCAGCAAGGGCTAGCAGGCACGGCGGGGGGGAAGCGCTTTTGTTAATTAGATTTAATTTAGAAAGATAAGCCAGGTGGGATATTGATTTTGGCAATGCACTAAAACCACTTTTTTGGCAACGGGCGGCGAACGACGTGCCCTTTTTTTTTAAAAAAAAAAAAAGCCGAATTGCGTTTTACAACATTATCCCCTGCCTTGAGCAACGAAACAAAGTTTTACACTGGAGATATCCCCAGCCGCATACCTCCAATTCGTTTTCACCTCCCTGCTTTGCAGAGGAAACGACCAGGACATCAAAATCGTATCCATCAGTGGAAATGGTTGGTAAAAATGCGCTCAACTTGCCAAGCTGCACGTTCATGTAGTTGTTAGACCTTCCTGTCTATCCCGCGGATGCAGAAGGGCAGTTCTAGCCAAGTTTCTACCTGCCACAAAATGCGGCAGCAACATGTCCTCATTGATAGGGATAGGGGAGCTCAGAAAGGGAGGGAAATGTGCAGCGATTCAACAATGTAGGTCCGTTTCAAACTTCCTTGAGGATCTGCTTTAGCTGTGGGCTCGAACCGCGCAGGCTTAGCTCCAGCGAAACGGAACAGAACGTCATGCTCTCAGGCTCCTCCGATCCGAAAGGACAGGTTGAAAGAGAGAGCGAAACCATTTCGTTTCGGAGCCGTCTATTCGTTCAAGCCTCAGGAAAAATAGGCCTTTTTGGGGGAGCTAGGGTCAATCACAGAATGCTGGATCGAGTAATAGGCCCTGCATAACAACAGAACTTTATATTTTCACCTATGCAGTGGATTCTTGAAAGTAGCTAATTATGTCAATCTTTCAATGCGCAGAAATATGTGCATTATATCTGGCGATTGCATTGTAGGCGTAAATGGCCCTTTTCAGATAGATGGGCGTGTTGCAGTCCAGGACCCCACTTAGGGCTAAATTCCGTATTTAGTTTAGCTATGAAAGTTGAATGTGAAAAAAATGGCGGAAACACAAACAAGAAAAGCGCAGGAGCAAGATGAATCCCATCTAAATGGGCGACATGGTAGTAAAGGTTCTGGGCCAAAGCGAGAGAGCAAAACACGAGGGAGAAAAATCGAGAAAGAAAAATCGAGGAAAAAAAAAACCCAAAAAAATTTCGATGCCTCAGCCGTGACTCGAACACGGGCCTCTTGCTATCTGTCGCAGTAATGGAGCTTATTGCGATCATGGAAGGCAAGAATCCTAACCCCTGGACCACTAAGGCTTAATTCGTTGGAAAGCTACAGTATATCTCTGGTATTTCAAACTCAATGGCGGACTATTTCGAAATTACCATTCCAACGAAACAAACGATCCGCATCATTGTTCTACGAAAGGAAAGGTTCCTAATAATAATCTGCTACAGTTAGTGTAAGAGGACAATTTTGTTAGGTAAATTGCTCTTGTTGATCAAAAAGCTGCGTAATCGGGTTTGCTGCATGCCGTAACTAATAGATACTATACGGATATGCAGAATATAAATAATGTACTCAGTATATATATTTTGGGATACAGATTCCTTGTTATTCGAGTCAACCCCCCAACGAAGCGTCTGAGATATGTATAAAGTGAATTTGGCATGGATACGTCGAGTGAATATAGTAGAAGTCTGAGATGTTTATTAAAGCGGAACAAGTCGTTGTCGTGCTATCGTATTGAACCACGAATTTTCGCATGCACTTTGCCAGTTCTTCAGCAGAGAAGCATATCCAGGGGGATTAATGCCGCAGCCAGCGGAAATTGCACACTTATAAGTAATTTGCAATTTCCTCTACAGACGCATATATTGTACAGTACATGGGCAATGCCCCATATAGGTCCTAACTATCGTCATTTAGGAACTTGTTCCTATAACCAAACCTTGCTGACCGCGACTTCGCCTCCAGCGATTGCTCATTTCGATCACTCTGGTCTCAAATGCCCACCACCACCGCTCAAATACTATCTGCCCAACTTCCCACATATCAAGCTGAAAGGGGTCTCCACCACTCACTCGCACCCCTTCGGAAGGGTCTTCAATATCATATACTAGATTCATCAAGGCCATGGGGTGAGAGGCAGAAGCTGGCCGGAGCTCTGCTGGCATGCTAAAGACCTGGATAAGTTTATCACGAGTGACGGGCCATGGGAGAAGGTCGAGAATTGGGTGGTGTGGGATGAGGCGCTGCGTTGGGGTTGGTTGGAGGTGAGCGGGTAAATTATCCCAGGAGGCGGCTGTTGCAGAAGAAGAAGACGAGGAGCTGAAACTTGGAGATTTGAGTCCCGTTGGGCCCGTATAGAACGGACTGACGGCGTCCATGGACCAGATGAGTGCCGTGAGCTGCAGCCGGTCGGCAATAGTGAGGATGGCGCGGAGGAGGGATAAGGTTGGTATTTCGATGGTGTGGTCGTCTGGAAAGGTGAATGTTGTGGTCTGATGGGATTGGAGCGTTGCAGAGAGATCGTTTGGCGCAAGGTCTTGTTCACTAATGGGGTTTTGGAGGAACTGATAAGAGAAGGCCTCTAGCTCAGGGGAGGATGGGGCGAGTGAGAAGAGAGCTTCGAAGCTTGAAGGAGATGGCATCGTGGCGATCGATGAGGGAGAGGAAGATGACGAGTCGTTCATCACTAGTTCTGGAACAAAATTTGGAATTTCGGATTCGCTGAAAAAGTTTGAACAAGCACTGGAAGAATCGACGCCGTTTAAGGTGTCCAGGAGTGCTTCCTGAACTCGATGTATGGTTCCCGGTGACGCGGGGGGTACATTTGGCGCAAAGTTCTCCGTTTCTTCTGATGGCGGCACGTTGTCGAACCCTGACTGGTTTTCAGCGCTGTATTCAGTTGAAAGAAGATCGATGGTAGTTGATCCTTGTTCTTCCTGGTCATCTTTCTGTACTTTAGCTTCCAATGCGGCTAGATGTTCACGTTTCCGTTTCCCTGGACACTGAAGTTAGATATTGGCTTCAATGGTATAGCGGCTCATATATTAAGCATTTTGCTCACTATAACGACGTTGCGCAAGCACGTTTAAAATCCTTTTGCGCTCTTCAGCATCGTCGGATATATCCGGAACCGCAGGATCATTGGTCTTGCGGCGCTGCCTCTTGGGTGCCATTGCCAATAGGGCTTCTGCGAAATCTTCCTCCCTTTCAGTGAAGCTACGCTGTTAAAAGCCGAGACGCAACAGAGTGCTACTAGGTACTAGATATATAACGCAACTTAGAAGGCAACAGAGTTACGCATGTCAGTTTTTAAAACATCTCCTCTTCGTACTCATGAGCATTTATGAATCTAAATTTCAAGGTTGATGCTACCGTCTCCTTATAAGTACTATGAGCCGGCAAATACGAGGTCCAACCCCGCCAATACTCCGTAATCCAGCATAACGTTATGTTTCTTGGCAAGATCCTCGCAGGCATTGATTCAAACCTTGTAATTCACGACGTAAAATATTCACGAGATCAAGCAAAAAAATTCCGCCGGAATTAGGCTTGAGGCGTTTAAGCTTGGGAAGCCCGATATAAGCATCGGTTCGTCAGGGTTCATAGCAGTCCTAGCTATGACGGCGGACTTCGGTTGGCTTAGATCTCATAACATGCGATAACATAGAGCCGAATAGCAGGACAACAACGAATTTAAAACAAACTCAAGCGCGGGAAAAGTTGGTAAATTCAGTATGTGCCCTGCTGGATTAGTTCTCCTCTCTGCCTTTTGGTAGTCCCGGATTTATGTACAGTGCCCTGGAGGTGAACCAGAAAATGGTGTAAGTAGTTCAATTTATGTCAAATTAAAATTTCGGTTGCTCAAAATAAATAATATCAATGATAGAATCGTATTGTATGTTATCAGAAGGGGTGAACCGAGCGATAATCATGGTATTTAGCACGGAGTACAGAGTGCGGAGTACGGAATACATAGATTGCTCTCAAATTTATGTTAGGGCTTGGGAAGTTTGGGTGGTGCTAGCGCCTGCTCATATAGCTATTTGCCCCTCTTGCTCGACACTTCCATCACCATGCAACTTGGTTACTGATTTACTCCCATGAACCCGGGTACAGAGTTTCATGAGACATATTTATGTTTGAGCTGTCGGATATGATGTTTGCTTCTATCCACCTCGTCAACGCCAACTGCTACCATACAGCGCAATCATGACGGAGAAGAAGGTTTTTTTAGAAGCTGAGGATTTTCAAAGAGGTAACGCAGAGCCACATAAAGAGAGCACATTTTCTGCCGGATATATATAGAGTTGCACAAAGATTTTTTTTGGTCACTAACATTTGGGCCACTATATTTAAACAGGCCTCGCAGCCCTTGACACCGAGCTGGGAAAGAATTCATTTATCACCGCTTTCGCCCCGATAAAAATAATAGCAGCTGGAGGCTATTTCGCAATCACGTACCTTAAGAACCGCACGGCTACTACAGATTTGGACTACCTTGCCGATCCTCAATGGGCAGCTGATGAAGAAATCAAAAATCCCATCAAAGAGGCGATATTCGAAGTCTCGACCGCTCTTAATTACAATGAGGAATGGATAAACGAGGATATGGCCTTGTTTGTGACCGGGAGAACGAGACAACAACTGTTCGAGAAAGCAGAGCAACAAAATATCGTCCTTTTCAAAGGTGAAAACCTCATCGTGCTTGCCGCGCCCATTGAATGGGTTTTGGAGCGGAAGATGAGGAGGATACATGCTGGTTTCAGGGGCCGAAAGGCAGAGTTGGATATGAGCGACGCTTTGGCATTGTTGAAGTATATGAAAGATAGGAAAGGCGACCTACTCGACAGGGAGCATATTCGTACTCTAAATTCTAATTCTTTCGATATCATTCCGACCAGCGAAACGATGGAGCAAGTGGCAGCGGCATTCTGGCGAAAATATCATGGTGATATATTCGCTTGACTTCTGAGGGAATCCTCCGGTAGTCTCGGTTTCGACGAATTGCTGTTGGTGTATACACACATATATTCGGTAACACACAAGTAAGGTTTGGGGTTATATTATTGTAGTGTTTCTTGTTGGAAAAAAATGGCATATAAAGGTGCGATTATCATTTCTAAATCGTATATAACCAACCCACGTTCGTCACAATGTTTCGCCGTGCGAAAATTTCACTCTTCCCGTTCTCTTCAAGAACTAATTTCCCCTCCCCGTTCACAAACTCCTGGGGGAGTTTAAGTAAATTATCCCGGGCAATAGGAGGAACATCTTTTGTCCAGGCCGGGCCGATCACCGGCGCATAAGCCGGATAAGGGTCCTCATCAGCCTCCCGTAAAATATGTTTATGGTCTCGTCGCATGCCCAAGCTCAATCTCCAATTAAAAGCATTTACTAGCTCTTCAGCGAGGCATGCGAGAATGGCATAACGAATCGGATCAGGGTCCTTGGGGTCCTCAATTCTATGCAGATCCCAACGATTCCGATTCTGGTACCAAAAGTATTCTGTCTCCTGGCCCATTGGTGCGTACTCTCCGGAAGCAATAGATTCATAAAGACGATATAAAGAACGCAAAGGGGTATCTCGTGAACGCCAAACCGGGATGTTGCGGAGTGTAACTATACGGTTCCTTCGAGCCATCATTAAGGAGACATTTCCCAACATCTCCTTGGCAGGAATAGGCTCGGGGACTGGATATAACCATGTAGGAAAGGGATTGAAAAGTTGTAGAAGACAGAGCCACGGCCGCGGATGCTCATGTCTTAGCCTGACAGCGCTTGCTCGTAATTTAAGGGGGGATCTGAAATGGATTATACGGTAGTAAATTCGCAGGAGTCGCAGGCGGAAGGACAGTTTGAGGCGTCGCGGAGGCATATTTCCTATGCCTCGCGGAAAATATAGCGGCGTCAGTGATGGATGTGACCGTCAATCCTTAGATGATTGGGTAAGAGCTTCGAGAGATATTGCTGATTCTTCGATTTTAGGAACATGGCCATAGTGCTGGGAGATTCTTTATCAAGGTTATTGAAGCTGAAAATAAATTCGCAGCTGCATCAATCCGAGAGCTGGTAACGTGACTCCCTTTTAGTGCTGCCTTTACGGAGTACTGCGCGGTTTAGCTGCAGACCGCCGCCGGGTGATGACTAAGCAGACTTCGCTGGGGTGCAGTAGCGTCATATCATTTCCCTCTGCTCATCCCGAACACTCTTACTTGAACATTTGAGGGAGCCATTCTTCATCGGGGATAAACGCCAGCTCCATTTGATTATGGACGAGTCATTATGGCGCCTATTCGCTATGCTCGTCTTCACAGAGAATTGGATTGCCGCGTTCTCCTTCAGCTCCACGCCAGGCGGCTGTCTACACTCCATGCCCACAGCTGGTCATACCCGCCTTCAGTCTCTGACGTTGCCAAAGACGAGGTAACGAGGCTCGCATCGAGCCCACGGCGTCCCTTGACGCTCACAGACCTTCTCAAGTGAGCCAAGAAGATGCGCGTTTTATTTTTTCATACTACACATTGCCGGCTGTGGCTGGCCCACTGACAATTACCCCACAGACATGGACGCCCACCTTTATCACAACAAGCTCTACTCGCCTCGGCGAACTTTACGCTCTCTTTACTTCCTACTCGCCTAGCCTACCGGATCCAAGCACTTAGAAATCTTCCGTTTATTGTCGTTTCAAATCCACACATTTCAAAAATTTATAACAATTATGTGCATTCTCTCTCGACCCTCCTCCCATACCAGCAGCGGCGAATTACCACAATGGATGAAGAGATACAGTTTACTGATGTCATGGCGGACCTTGTCCAAACCCATACAAATACTATACCGGTGTTGGCACGAGGATTTCTCGAATGTAGGAAATATATCAACGCGGCTGAAGTCACTAAATTCCTCGAAGAGCACTTGCGAGCTCGAATCGGCACCCGATTGGTCGCCCAACAACATCATGCATTACATATGGCCTCACAGCCACCATCAGATGATACGAAACGAGGATGTACTACACCACCGAACTATATTGGAGTAATAGATACCGCGCTTCGCCCTGCACAGCTTATTCGAACATGCGAAGAATTTGTGGCAGAAATATGTGAGCTAAAGTACGGCGTTCGACCGCGCCTTGTGATTGATGGGGAACCAGATGCCACTTTCGCACATATACCTGTTCATGTGGAATATATCATTACGGAATTGTTGAAGAATGCCTTTCGAGCTGTTGTGGAATCGGGCAACGAGCGTGAACCCGTGGAGGTCACCATAGCTGCCGCCCCAGACGTACCGGACCACCCTGGGCAGGAGCATCCTCTGAATAGAGAGAAATGGTCAGATGCCGAAGTGGATTTCCGGATCGGTAAGGGAATTGAGGAATTGCCTGACAGAAATGAGCTACTTGCGCCCCTTTCCTCTTCAACTCAAAGCATCACGATCCGCATTCGTGATCGTGGAGGTGGAGTACACCCTGATCTTCTTACTAATATCTGGTCATACAATTTTACTACATATAAGGAAGAGGATCTTCCTGGAGGAGATAACGGAAATATTGATGCACTGAATGCTCTCTCAGGCAGCGGAACCAACACCAGTAGTATAGCTGGTCTTGGTTACGGGCTGCCTTTAAGTAGAGCATATGCAGAATACTTTGGCGGTAGCATCGCAGTGCAGAGCCTGTGGGGATGGGGGACGGACGTATATCTAACTTTACAGGGCGTGGGGAAAGTCGAATAATATAGCTGGTCTTTTCCTCTATTTGAAATGATAGAAATTAAATGCGTTCTAACCCATGACAGGATATTTAAGAGAAACTGGGATGAATCCTCCCATTTGCCCGTTCTGATAACCTCTCAGGGATGAGGACATCATATACGCGTTTAGTCCACGCACAGCATATCGAGCGTGTGTCCTTGGGGTCGACAATTTCTTCCACGCCAAACGCATTCGCCGTCCTAATGGGATTCATGAGGCGAAGATACTCTTCTTCCAGCTCTTTGTATCGTTCTGCCTTTTTCCCGACCTTCTCTGCCTCTCGTAACTCATGGCGGTGGCCAACTTCGATGCCGCCATCCAAAGGCAGTGATCCCCACTGTCCGGATGGCCAGGAGCATTGCATTGCGGGATCTCGACACCCAGCCATAATCCCACCGGCCACACCATATACTCTCCTGGTAATGACATTGAAAACTGGCATCGTTGTGGAATAGTAGGCCTTGCCCAGCTCTACACCCCAACGCATCGTCGCGGTTCTTTCTGCTACTGTCCCAATGGCGTACCCAGCTGGAAATATCATCAGTAAATGCCTGTTATCATTGGGCTGGGAGAAATTGCTTGTGGACGCTTTGCAAAGTACTTACGGATGTCAAGAAATTGAAGAAGAGGGAGGTTCATCACGTCGCACAATTTCAACATCCTGGTCAATTTCTGGCTTCCGGCTGCATCCAATGCCCCACTATTTACCTCACAATTCGAGGAGATAATTCCTACTGGTCTACCTCCCAACCTCGCTAGACCAGTGATGGCAGTGGTTCCCCATAATGCGCCAATTTCAAACCAGGAACCTTTATCAACAACGGAAGTTATGATAGTTCGGGGATTATACATTCTCGTTTGCTTTCTTGGGATGATGGTTCGAAGACTAAGGTCTTCTCTGTCCTCTGGGTCATTGCACGGAACCACAGGTGGTGCCTCACTACCCGAATTGGGCAGGTATCCCAGAACAGTTCTGATTTGCTCAAAGCATTCTGCTTCATTTGCAGCGAGATTATCTATCGTGCCGTTTGTGCAATGCATCGTTGGGCCACCAAGATCCCGGAGATCAAGGTCTTCTTCGAATGTAGCGCCTTCAACGACCTTTGGGCCTGCATTGAAGAGGGTGCCAACGTCTGCAGCCATGACTGAGAAATGGCATGCAACGACTCTCGCAGCTCCTAGTCCGATCTACTCACGGAAAACAGCATAGATAAGTATACAGTCGTATCGAGCAGAAAAGCCTACGGAAATTTTCAGAAAGGAACGGGAACTCACAGCCGGTCCAACGACTGCCCCCAAGTTTGGTACACCCGCATTAAGTTGCTCGACCGCAGGACGCAACGAACTGACACGCGGCACATACGACCATCCTTCCGTTTTAATTGTGGTCACACTCCCGCCCCCCGAGCTCCCATCCACCAGTTTCACAATGGGCAATTTCATGGCAATCGCCATCTTCTCCACATACAGCGTTTTCGCCGCGTTCCCGCCATCCGCATGTCCACCACGAATACTGAAATCGTCCGCCGTGAACACTATGGTCCGACCGCGGAGCTTCCCCATACCCTGCAGGTTGTTGCTGGGAGTAAATGCCACAGGCGTTTCTGTCAGTGGGCCTGTTTGCTTCCACGTCACCTTGCCAGTGGCGGACCCTATTTCACGAAACGTCCCCGGGTCAAGTAGCTGGTCGATGCGTTCGCGGACCCATAGCTTTCCGGCCTGCTTCTGTCGGATGTAACCTCTGTTTTGCAAGTCGGGGGTCGTGGCTAGGGTGCGTAGGGTTGTGAGCTGGCCGAGCACATCTGAGTAGTCTGCTGGGAGAGCTGACGCGGCATTTTTCGTTTTTTTCTTGTTCGGTTTGCTAGGTTGCAGCGGGGTTGGGGAGGAGTTGCTTTCTGATATGTGCGAGGAGAGTTGAGTGAGTCTGTTCGTGGCTTGGGTTTTCGAGTTTAAGGGCGCTGATCCGCCGGTGCTGTCTTTGGAAAGATTGTCGTTTGCCATGGTGGCTGGGGAGTTCTCGTATTCTTTTTTTTTTCTTTTGATCGAATAATTGTAGTTGGCTTGATTGATGCCCCCTAAATCTGTTCTCTATCTAATAGGTGCTGTGGCAGCAAGATGCGTAGAGTAAATAGAGAATGACTTCTGACGATACCGAGATTAATCGGTTTGATAGCGTATTTGCCGGTTAGAGCAAATAGATTGCCGAAGCCGAACCGGCAATTCAAGAAAATTATAACCGGTCAACCTTGCGTTTCCCCAATTTTGGTGCACGCAGAGAGGAGCTGAAATCAAGACTGTGATAACGGCACTCTCTCAATTTATGGAAAAGCAGGGCGCAAATTAGAAACTTTTCTATCAGTTGGTGTGGTTTTCACTCCGGCTGCTGGGAGTAAGGTCATGCATGTTGTGCCGAACCTCGGCCCTGGCATCGCCGCCCGCAATTCAAGCCCGGCCGAAAGAATGAGGAGAGGAGCTGAGGATCTTCAGAAGAGCATGGGCATGGGGCACTTTTTCGGTGTTATTTTACTAGGAATACCTTTTGTACTATTTATGTACTTCTGGGGACGGAATTGAACTGTTTGTCCATTGCTGCATGTACATATCACCACTGTTTATAACCGGGCCGAGAAAAAGGCGGCCTATTAAACGGCAAGAAAGGAAACGTTTTTTTATTTTCGACTTTACTTTTCAATTCCTGAATGATAACGAAATTGAATATTTAATTTTTCATAAGCAAGTTATCAAGAAACAATCATGCCTCCTCCTCCAGCACGGCCCATAAAGCGGCTATTGGTTGCAAATAGGTACGAGAGGAACTACAAATTTCAAGGATTAAAATCGTAAAGACATGAACGAGGAAACTAACACCACTATTTGTTTTCGTTACATCCAGAGGAGAGATCGCAGTTCGTATCCTCCAGGCAGCCCGTGAATTGCCAAACATCGAAACTTTTGCACTATACACCGCGGATGACCGCTCGCACTGTGATTTGGGAGTGCCGCACCACGCTGTGGTGTTGCCATCTCCGTCATCCTACATGGATATTGCTTTATTGGTGCAGCTAGCACGTGAACATTCCATAGACACAATACACCCAGGGTATGGTTTCTTGAGCGAGAGCGCAGAATTTGCTCAGCGTATGTGGGAAGAAGCTGGAGCCAAAGTCATTGGCCCCGGTTGGGAGGTATTGGCCAGGACAGGAGATAAGCTACAAGCCAAGGAGTTGGCTGAGGCTTGTGGAGTGCCGATTCTGAAGGCAATGAGAACACCAACAAGCGATATTGACTTGATAGGTCGCTTTGCGGCTGAGGTTGGATATCCTGTCATGGTGAAGGCTGTGGATGGCGGAGGTGGGAGGGGAATTCGATTAGTTAGGGGTCAAGATGAGCTTCAGTCTTGTGTTGATCGGGCGATGGGGGAGTCTCCGTCAGGAAAGGTGTTTGTGGAAAAGGCTGCAGTGGGAGGGTTCCATCATGTTGAGGTCCAGGTTGTTGGGGATGGTACCGGCGAGGTTCGGCATCTCTGGGAAAGAGATTGCAGTGTGCAGAGGAGATTTCAGAAGATCGTGGAATGTGCGCCTGCCATGATGAATGACAGAAAACTGATTAGGAGGGTCATCGAGTCAGCGCTGCGGATGGCGAGAGAAGTAAGTGGTATTCCTAGCCAATACATCGGACATATTATGTTGGATATCAGATCTAATTTCAGAAAACAGATTAAGTACTTGTCGCTGGGAACCTTCGAGTTCTTGGTTAGTGAGACGCTATCGGAGTTTTATTTTCTAGAGATCAACCCTCGTCTTCAAGTCGAGCATACGATCACAGAATGTATATCGTCAGTGGATCTTGTCCAGACGCAGCTTCTGATAGCCCAAGGGGTACCACTTCAAGATATTGGGTTGGGCGATGCTAAGAACCCAGAGCAACCACCAGCTGCATATTCAATCCAGTTGAGGCTGTGCGCCGAGGACCCAGGAGCAAATTTTGCATTGAGCATCGGAAAAATCACAGATTTCCATGTACCAGGAGGCAACGGCATCAGGGTGGATACTAATATATCAGGGTCATCCTCGGTAGTGGTTGGCTCAGACTTTGATAACATGATGGCGAAAATAATAGTCACCTCCACTAGTTGGGATGCTGCTATTCGAAAGGCACGCAGAGTGCTCGATGATACGATAATATCAGGTATTAAAACCAATATCGATGTCCTCAAGGGAATTATCGGGAGCCCTGAGTTCCAGCAATGGCGAATCGACACCCAATGGCTTGAAAAAAATTTGGAAGATATTGTCCAGCACGGAAAGGAGCTTTCAAACTCCAAATTGAACCAGTCAAGCTTACCTGCCTCTTCCGCCTCTCAACCACTAAACCTTGGATCGTCTAATGTTCTATTTCGCAAAGGGGATGCTTGGTCCGTGGAGTTGACGCCATTGAACTCGAAGCAGGGACCCGAGGCCACAACCCCTCATCACCTTCTGCTGAGCAAACTTCTCCGCAACGAATTCCCAGCCTCTCTCAGTGCAGAAATTGAGTATACAACTCCGGCGACTGCAACTCAAGCTGCAACAACTACCCCGTATCGAGTGACTCTGTCTAGCACCTCTGCCTCATCGAATTCATTGTCGTCAACTCATCGACGAGGTGACCCGACCAATTCGTCACACATAACTCTTCCAATGAGCGGAAAACTGATGGAGATACTTGTAGAAGAAGGGGATGAGATTCAGGAGAACACAGTGATCGCATTCGTAAAGCAAATGAAAATGGAGCTTGAAGTGCGAAGCCCAAGGGCGGGGAGAGTTACATGGGCTCTGGAACTAGAAAGTGAAGAAGGAGAAGATGTACCTGAAGGCATTTTGCTGGCGGAGGTAGCGGCCATCGATGGCCCAGTATCTGAGCACGGAGTGGAGGTAAAGGGGAAGTTATAAATTTATACTGTAGACATAGATCATATTCCATAGATTCATATAACAAGTTACCAGCTCGCCTCCAAAGCAACAGATAGGGTTCGAATTATTGTTTCTGTTCTTTTCTTTTTCACAAAATGGACAATGTCTTGGAGATGTTTTTATCTCATACCCCAATCTGAACTAAACACTGCCACTTTCTGGCGAGTAGTTTTGACTTGAGAAGTCTTCGAATTTTCGTCAAGAAAAATTGGCCAAACAGCCCATAAGAGGCCCAGCTATACATACTACCAAATAGTTACTCCGTATTGCATGCCCATATTGAGTTGTCCGGACACCTCTACCTAGGAGTGTGCCGCGTGACTTGCATGGTGGGGTAGCTAAATAGCAGGTCCTCGTTATATCTTTTGCATGTTCTTGCTTTGAAGGATATCATCCTTTGTAAACCTGCGCAGCGGGAGGGGACCATTCCAGTATTTTCTACTTGTCCAAGACAGCCAGTTGCTAGGTGGGACCGGTTTGAATTTATTGTCCGAATCTGCTGTCTTAAAAATACGCCTTCGTACCGGGATGAGCAAGCTCGCTTGACCGAACAGCTTCTGCAATTCCTGAAGTTTTATATTCATTTTCTGCAGCAAGACAACCAAAAAGATCCACACGCTTCCCTGATTCGGATAGGAAGAAAATAGCCATTCCTAAATCATGTCTAACCCTGCCCAATCCTCTTCCATGACATCTACCCATACACAAGAAACAGCTGAAGCCAAAGCCGCCTTCACCGCCTCCCTAACTTCTGTCGGAACAAATTTGGACACTGACTTGCGCCAGCGCGCGCAGGCACTTCACGACAACGACGATGCGATCAAGAAGCAAGAGGAGAAACTGAAGAAGACGACCCAAGATCTCTCGAAGCAGTCAGCAGAGTTGGAGAAACTGGCCGATATGGGTAGAAAGGGGCTGAATGAAGTTGGGGATTTGCAGAATTGGGCAGAGCTTATCGAACGAGACCTACTGATTACCGAGGAGACGCTACGTCTGGCGGAGGAGGAGGATGAGAAGAATGGGAGGATGAATCGGAGGCCGGAGAGTAAGTTGAGGAGGTGGTTTTGAGTGATTTGAGGGTAAGGGAGCTGGGGTATTTATAGGATTCCATTTTTTATATAATTTATTGTTAGACCTGCAGGGATGGAGGATTTGTTTGTTTTCTTCTTCTTTTGCTTTCTTCTTCTTCTCTTCTCTTCTCTTTTCCTTTTTTTTTTTTTTTTTAATAAAAAAACAAAAACAAAAAAGCTGTACGGTGAAGCTGAGGAAACTTCTTTGTTCGGGTGGTATTTATGTTTCAGCTGTTCGCTTTGCGCCGCTGTATTCAAAATTTATGGCCAACTCCTATTTCACATCATAAAGAATGGACAGTTGGAGGAATGGCGATTTCCGATAAGAATATCATAGGGTGTCATTCATCCAAAACCTGTCTAGTGTTCCCAAAAAGAAATCTATTTAACACACCATAAATCCCCTCAAAACCCGATAAGACACCATAAAATCGCATTTAACGTTCATTTAGCTCCCTCAGGAAGCGTTTCCAAACGTCTAATCTAAGATTTGTGCCCACGTCGGTAGCACCATCCGATGCTGCTTGCGTTGCCGCTTTCCATTCATCCCACCTATTCCACTGCCCCAAACTCATTAGATGTCTCATCGTCGGACGTCCATGAGGGCAATTCCATGGCTTATCAATCATACCCATATGTCTCACAACTCTGTCCATTTGCTTGGTAGTAAGCGTCTTCCCAATCATAATACTAGAACGACAAGCTCTCATTGCGAACATCTTGCGAACTTTACTCGGCCGAGGAATATATTGGCTTGAGAATAGACTAGGTGGCGAAACAACTCCGGACGACGGCGATGGTGCAGATTGCGCTTGCGGAGATTCGCCAAGTAAAACAATTAACTCTTCTAGATCTCGAGTATTGAACACCACTTCTTTGCTGAGCGGTAAACTGGTAAGTTTACATCGGCGTCCGATGGGCTCGTCGCCACTTCTGTCAACTTCCACAACAAAGCCATTCTTTTCCAGTAGTGGAAGATTGTCGATTATAATTTCCTCCTCGACAGCCGTGAGGTCGAGCGTTTTTGGTTTGACAAGACGTTGGTTTTGCACAATCGTCTCGGCCTGGAGGCGCTCGAAATTGTATTTCTCATCAGATGCATGTTGGTCGATTATAAATAGTTCGTCATGTTTGTGACCTTGGAGGGTTGTTGGACTGTTTGGATCCCCCCGCGGTCGCGTTGCAATGATAAACCCAAGGTTGAATTGGCCGATTATGCGCATTTTGGAAAAGTCTTCCTTTGAGACCGAGAGGGATAGTTGCGATTCTGCGGATTCCGGCTCGTTCGGTTCGTCGGTGACTTCGCTCTCGCCGGTACGGCCGATATGATCCATATACTGCAGTCCCTCTTCTAACAACCTCATCTGAGCCTGAATCCTCGTCAATGACCCATCGATAGATCCTGCCAGGCCGACTGTGCATGTTCTACCAACAGATCGCCTAGATATCTTGTTGACTCGATGTATAGTATCGACTGAGGGGACGGACGCCTTTTCTTCCGCCGCTCGTATCAATTCGGCAACTCTCGCTTCTTCCCTAACTCTTTTTCGTTCCTCGTCCACATAACTCGCGTCAGAATCGGAGGCCTCAGCCTCAGTGCCTGGTTCCACACGTTCTGTTGTTTCCATTTCTTCTCCCGTGTGACCACTTGAATCATTTTCACTCTCGTGCTCACTTTCCCGTTCAGAGAAGGTTTCCTCCAGCTCCTCATCTTGGTTCTCGGACATAGGCTCGAACTCTGATCTAGCCTCCAAAACATCCCGTTCATCCCCGCTGCTAATGTTTTCCAGATCTTCATCCATTTGGGTGCCTGTTGCTGCAAACAAACGTAAATCTTGACAAAGTTTGCTTTTGCTACTTGAAACGTGAATCCGCCGTTTCGGTCGAGAAGTTGAACCTCTAAAGCTGGTTGTCCCCAATTTCCGCTTGGATTGATCCCTGCCTATCGTTGATGTGATGGTTCGGTTTCCTACGGTGATAGTGGCGAGTTCAGCGGGTGGCCTGCTGGGGCGCATTCGATCAAAAGCGTTTTGGATTACATTGGGCGTGTGTTGTACGGAACTTCTTTGTACCGACTGTAAAGGTTCGTATCCTAGAAGGGGGGATGCAGGAACTAAGTCTGGGCTTGTTTGGCTTTCGGCATTTTTATCTGAGAGTTGGGTGGCAGGGGATGCCGAGCTGGGCATTTCATTCTCACAAGAGCGAGATTGGGAAAATAAAATGTCGCCAATTTCTGAGGACGGGGAGCCAGGTTGTGGAACGCCGTCGCTCGCTGTTGAATATTTTTCCAAGGAGGGACGCGGCTCTCTAACCTCCATACGCTGCTGAGTTTCGGGAATCTCGTCTGAAGCTGTAGCACTGCCAGTGAAACGTTGTACAAAGATCCTCATCGCTTTTTGCTCGTCCTCCTCTTCATCACTTATATCATTTTGCCTCAGCTCTTGACGTACACTTGGCGCTACCGATTTTTCAGAGCCAACGCTAGCAGGAATATTTGTGCGCGAGGGGCGTTGCAACGTGGATTGTTTTCCAGAAACTTGAGATTGAGGCACTGTCTGATCTTGACGTTCGAATAGTTCAGTCAAAGACGTCTTCAGTGATTCTATAAGCGCACCGGCATCGTGGAGCAAAATGGTACGTTTATCAGGGGACACATTAACATCGTAAGAATTCGTGTCCATTTTAAAATCGGCAAAGATGAACGGCGACTGTGAGATATTAAAGGATTTATAAACCTCATTGAATGCCCTTGCGATCTGCGGCAGGCCACATGGGCGAGAATTGACGAAAAACATCTGGCGATCTGGAGTCTGCCTGCCTTCCCCGAAAACCGGTTTCGAGATATGGCCCTGTATGAATACTTTGTTTGCCTCATTAGTTCCCCCCCCTATTGAACGCCTCCCCATTATGCTAGGCTGAAACTCTAGCTCGAGGTCAAGAGATGTCAAGGCTAGGAGTGTTTTAGCTCCATATATATTGGATATGTTCTCCTTTGTCGAGGCATTGGCTTGCGTAGCGAAGACTAAGACGCTTTTTCCCCTAGGCATTTGGTTTTTGACATTAAACCGAACACCAATGCTTACACATGCGTAGGCATGCAACAGACCCAGTAGCTTGCCGTATTCTCTTTTAATATTCTTCTCCAATTCTCGTCGGCGCACTGGAAGTTTGCTGAAAAGGTTTTCAACTGATGTAGTCGTGCCCTTTTGACCCGCCACTACCTGTACGTTTTTAAGCTTTCCAGAAATCTCGAATTCTAGCTTTGAAGCCTTGGGAACTTGATGTGCTTGTGCTGTAATGATGTAGAAGTTGGAAAGGGCGCAGAGGGAAGATAAAGCTTCGCCTCGAAATCCGAATGTTTGGAGGGAGGATAAATCATCGAATTTCGACAGTTTCGAGGTATAGTGCTTTAAAGCTATAATAGTGATAGTGAGTAGCAGATTCTCAAAAATGTAGTTTCGAATAATGAGCCATGTGCCCCTACCAACTGTCTCATAATCGTCTGGGGATATTCCCTTTCCATTATCCTGTACCTCGATTAAGTCTAGCCCGTTGTTTTTGAGCCGAATATCTATGAGAGAGCGCAAAACAGTCAGCAAGGTCCCGTTGTAATAATATTGAACTTAAAAAAGATGTAATACCTATAGATGTCGCCCCAGCATCCAGGCTGTTCTCCACCAGCTCCTTGACAACGGAGCAAAGGTCGACAATAACCTGGCCAGATTGGATTTGGTGGACCTAAAATTGACAGTTAGCGTCTGGCAGTCCTTTACGAAATGCAGATAATGAGTGCATACTGAATGAGCCTCGATGGCCTTGATGGTGGCCATGTTCATCCCATCGCGATGATTCTGAGGAAGTTCGAGGGCGAGAGACGCGAAGTTCAGCGCGTAAATTTAGAAATGCGAATACGGCCCATTGAATGCTGACGTCATCAGGCCCCTCCTACCTAAGGACTGATGCAACTCTTCCTGTAATAATAATGTATTTTTTGTTTTTGTGATTAATAGTGTTAAAGAATGGGATATCTACGGTTTCACGCGTTCAAGCTAGCTAGGTTTAAAAGGATACTACTCCAAATTTGAAATTAACAGGCTCCAATGGAACGAACGCCAACAAAAGAGGGAAAAGAAAGTGTCATCCACGTGGTATCTCATGCCGTTTAGGCAGTGTCGAATCGATCAGGTAGCAAAACCGGAGCAATCAGGGTCCACAAGTAAATAGCATAGCACACCCAAGCGCTTATAATTTTCACCCAGCTAGCCCAATATGTCCTGCCAACGGGCGCCAAATCGTCCTTTGCCTCGGGGTCCAGATTTTGTGTGAGCAGGGTTGCGACCCAGGTAGTTGCTAGGAAAAAGATGACGTGGAACAGGGCATAGTTATACTGAGTCGAGTGGCGCTCGTCGTCTTTGCTTGACCGGTCGTCGTCTGACTCATCATCACTTTCGTCGAGAGCACTTGCTGGCAAGCTCCCACTCTCAACAGCAGCGCGGAGTGCCTCAGCCCGCATTTCTCTGCGGCTCAGTCCAGGTTGCTGGGTTACAAGCCCATGCTCCATTTCATCTTGACCAAGGCGTGAGTAGTTGTTATGGGCTCCGTTCGACCCAAGAGCAATGCCTTGGGTAGCAGCGCGGGTAGTGGTATATGCGATGGTCAACATTGTAACTATTGCACCAATCACGACAGATGCTGTACGGGTGCCGCGAGCACGAACAAGAGGGTTGCATTTACGGTCGTCAGGCTCCATTGACACGGCGGACAACATCAAATATGTGCAATACACTGTGACCATCGCGGCTTGGGCCAATCCTGCTCGAGGGTTGGATGCCTGAACTGCAGGCTGAACCGAGACCACTGAAATAATCAGGAAGACGATAAGATTGATCTAAGAATACACATTAGTATACTATGTTTATCTTCTTGGGAAACGCTCGAACTCACAGTGATGGCTGCTTGGTTCATGGTACATCCAGAGTGGGCAAAGAAGATATACATAACCACAGTCATAGCGATGGAGGCAATATACATGCCCAATGTTGAACCAATCAATAAGACACGCCACATCCGAGAGTCGAGCTCCTCGATCTTTTGTAGACATATCTCGGCCCAGGTATGGGCTAGATCGACCAGAAGGATAAGACCTAGTAACAGGAAGAAAATAGCACCAATAAAGGAAATGTAGCTCCCCCAAACAAAAAAGAATCCCTCTGGAATGAAAAACGAGAGGACCACCAAAAGAAGCCATGCGATGATTTTCGGGCCCCAGAAACCATTTTGAAGGCCAGCCCTACCATCCTTGGAGGAACGGACTCCGAGGAGAAGGAGCGCAAGAATGATATGAAACAACCCAAGTGCGAAATTGATCCGATGAACCGCAACCCATCCATAGCACTTTTCCCCGTCACAGCTGATCGGTAAAAAGTCAAATGTGAGGTGCTCTAATTTGCTCAGCGCCCATCTCGTCAACATGATCCAGGACAATATCGAATTAAACAAAAGTATGACGGCGTATGCGATTCTCGTAGCCATGCTGTTTCATGGTTAGCGGCGGTTAATTTGTAAACGGGAACTAGAATATGAAGAATACCTGCTCTGAAACTTCCCGCAGGCACTACATATCGCTGAGCATGTAGCTGCCCCGCAACACGATGCGCAGAATGTTATCAACTAAGCAATACAACGCATTAGCAATTGGGGTGTAAAGAGAGGGAGCTGTCAGGCTCACAGTGCCAACGCTGGGCACTGCCATTAAAGGCAGCGACAGAAGCGCGCCCATTTTGAGAAAAATCAAGCTATAATAATGGAAAGAGGTTATCAGGAGTAGATATGTGTTGTGTTGGAATCAGTACCACAGAGTCGGGTGTGGTAGATGAGGCCTAAAGTGGAGGTTTGGGAAAGCAGCAGATGATGTAAAAGGTTGGCGGGCGATATTTAAAGCTTGGCACGGCTAAACCAGATATGGTAGGTTCAACGTCACATTGCACGATTAGGTAATTTTATATGGGGATCGGCACCCTTATCTCAAGAGGATCGAACTTGTTCTCAAACTTCGTTCGATAATACACCAGGGAACTTGTCGTCCAGGTTCCGTTGTATCTTTGATGGCAGGAATCTCCTAAATATTTTTGGAACAGTATATCCTCTCCTCTTTATAAACACTCGTTTGACCATTACTGGTTATCACGTTATTTTCCTCGGTTACGCCAATTCGCCATCGTCTCATTTATATAATCAGACTACGTACGCAGCTCTCTAACCAACTAGTATCAGACCGCATTCTCTGTGGATTCAGTGTTATATTTTGAATGGGGCTCTAACCTATGAAGATACTTTAAATCAAACGCTCTGTTAGCGGTGTAACTGTCTTTTTTTTTCGGCAATGTTTATTTCCTCCGTTCAATTGCAGCGATTGCTGTCCATAGTAGGGGCAACGTTCGTTGCCTTAGCATGTGGAACCAATGTATGTACATGTATCTCATAATTTGCATGATGGCGGACTAGCTAACATTTGTGCAGTACGTGTACTCAGCGTGGGCTCCTCAGTTTGCTGAGAGGCTGAAGCTGTCATCTACTGAGAGCAATTTGATTGTATTTTTTACTCAGTCCCATAACCCCTAAGCGTTCTCTGCTAATATGGTGCAGGGGGCCGCTGGGAATCTGGGCATGTATGCAAGTGGAATTCCCATTGGTCTTCTCGTCGATTCGAAGGGACCAAGACCTGGTATTCTGATAGGTATTGTGGCACTTTGGCTGGGCTATTTTCCGATTCACCGAGGTAATCCTTATTGTCACATTTTAAGCAACTCCAAAATGTCCAGTAACTGACTCATCGACAGCATATGTTTCCGGTCACGGTTCGATGAGTGTTCCGGCATTGTGTTTCTTCATGCTGTTCTCTGGCGTAGGAAGCGGCGCCGGATTTTCTGGGGCGATCAAGGCTGGTATGACTATCCTAACTAGCCAATTTCAACACCGCTGACTGTACCACACAGCTGCATCCAACTTCCCGGACCATCGTGGTACAGCAACAGCTTTCCCATTAGCTGCTTTTGGATTGAGTGCCTTTTTCTTTTCAACACTCTCGGCATTCGCGTTCCCAGAGAACACAGGTCAATTTCTCTTGTTATTGGCTATTGGCACACCCTCTATATTGCTTGTGTGCTTCTTTTTTGTGCGACTCATACCAAGATCTTCTTCATACTCTTCTCTCACCTCGGCCTCGAATCTGCCTTCGAATTCAAGCCAGCTACACCGAACAAAATCTCGGGACAGCCATCACAGAAATTCCTCAGAAATAGGTATGACACATGAGCCCTCCAATCTTCCAATCCCTCAAGACTCTACATCGGGATCTGCGGGATGTTCGGAATCCGCTGCCCCTATTTTAGATCCCGATGAAACTTCCTCCTTGATGGCTCGATCCATTTCCCCCAGAAGTTCCAAAGATTCGTTCTACGACGAAGATTCCCCTGTCAATCCTCGCCGTGACTCACGTTATGCAGATGTTCGTGGTTGGTCTATGATTTCCACTGTGGAGTTTTGGCAACTGTTTATACTTCTCGGGCTATTCACGGGTATTGGATTGATGACAATCAAGTGAGTACATTCTATTACCCTCGGGGACTAGAATTGAAACTAACAGAAGTATAGTAATATTGGTAATAACGTAAGGATCCTTTTCCCATGTTAAGTACGTTTATTTAAAAATAACCATTGCTGCAGGTCAAAGCGCTGTGGAATTATTTTGACGATAGTGCGAATTCCGAATTCATTCAAAAGAGACAAATGATGCATGTGTCTACAATATCTATATTGAGTTGCGTTGGACGCCTTTTGAGCGGTATGCTTATCAACTCTGAACGCCTATTCAGCAGCCCAGGAGATACTGACCGATATAAAATTTCTGTTTCAAAAGGCATTGGCTCCGACATCCTTGTGAAGAAGCTCCATATGTCTCGCTTCTGGTGTTTATTCACGTCAGCAGTCATCTTCTGCGCTGCACAGCTTGCTGGATTCACGATTTCGGACCCCCACATGCTTATCGCCGTCTCGGGACTGACTGGGCTTGCTTATGGCTTCTTGTTTGGTGTTTTCCCGTCCCTCGTCGCCCATACCTTCGGTGTTGGAGGCATATCGCAAAATTGGGGAGTGATGTGCTTTTCGCCAGTTGTATGGGGGAACCTCTTCAACCTTCTATACGGTAGCATATACGACACCAATTCCACGGTGTTACCGGATGGAGAACTTGATTGTAAGGAGGGATTGAAATGTTATAGCACTTCCTACATAATTACATTTTACGCTGGCCTCGCGGGAGCGGCCATAACCCTTTGGACGATTTGGCATGAGAGACGAATTCTTGGTCGTTTGGGCGGGAAGGAATTACATGAACGAATCGCTTAAATTTTGCAGAGTTCTTTGGACCCTGGTCATGAGACTCGATCGCAGAATACTGGAGATACGAAGATCATACTCTCGCCCGGCTATGTAGGGAGTCGGAAGGACAATGCGGGTGTTTATTTCACTGCATGTCACTCTTAGAGCGTCGTCCAGTGTTCCCTCCCGTTTCTAGCCATTTCATTGTCACCACCACGTCATGTCAACATGTTGATTTCGTCCGCAAAGGCCCTTTTTCGTATTGTTGTTTGTACACTGCAGGATCGGTTGGGCCACCAATTGGTCCATGTCTCTAGATAGGCATGATTTCTTTTGTATTTTAGATGGCTTTTTTTCTCTCTCTTACTTTTGTTTCCTCAGTGAATCCTCTCCAAGGTCCGAGACACTGGGCAGGGTTCCTTTCGGCGTTCCTTCCCTGGGTTAGATTAGCTTTTTGGTCTGGGGATCTCAATCGATCCACAATACACAGTTCGCCAAAGTGTTTAGAATACGGATTAAAACTTGAACACTTACTGGCTCCGTACATGCCCGATGGAATAATCGGTGATCCTTGTGGCCATTCTCTTATTTTCTTTCCGTAAGGTTAGAAAACGAAGGCTGTTGGTTCAACGGAGCTGGCAGTACGACTTAGCTATGTCAGAGTATGTCACAGAAAATTCTCGGGAGATAGGCATATATTAGAATCTTGCAATGGTGTTATATTCAGGGGAATGAATCTTCCAGGCCATTTTCGTGAATGAGCGAAAATGAAATTAACAGGCTTCAAATAACAACCCGAGTTAGGATTATGTACAGCATAAGCAGCATTCAATGGAAAGAAAAAAAATCTCCGGTATATTGTGACTTGTTAAATAAAGTTGAAGGTTCCAAGATTTTCCCCGAAAAATGGGGCCGACATTGTGCAAGGTGAACAACCTCAGATCCGCTCGTTCCCAACCACGATCTTCACGTCACTCCATCCAACTTCACCGCATTCGAGCGCATCTTTCTCAGCATCCTCGGCAGCTTCGTTATCCATTCCCTCGTCCTCCAAGTTCAATTGCCAGCCATGGAGTGTCATAACCAGAAAGAGTCCTGCCTGAACCAGGCAGGGTAGATAGATTCCCAAGGCGTCCAGGAAGCTCTTGTTGCAAAGCATCAGAAGCAAACCCATCCCGCCTCCACAAACTGCCAGCAACACACGGTCTCGATTTTGGACGTCTCGGAAAGTATGATGCAGTGTTAATGATGTGAGGGCAAATACAGCCCACGATATGGTGAAGATGGTGGGAGAAGGTTGTTTGATCCATTGAGGCACTTGGGTATCGGTGAATTTGTACTATCATATTTCCGACGTCAGGTCAAATGGTGAGTGCGAGGTCTGGGGGTAGTGGAAAGGAAAATTCTCACTTCTATTATTCTGACCATCACCTTAGGCAATCCTGGAGGTCCATCACCACTTTCTTTCCAATGGACTGGGTGGTAGTTGGATATTATAAGAGCAGTGGCCATGCCTATCGTTGTGCCTACCGAAGGACCGAGAGCTCGTGTAATGGAATGATGGATTCTCCTCGCACTTAAAGTGCGGCAGCAGTAACAGCATTTCCGCATGTCGAAGTTCATTTCACCCAGTTTTGTTGGAAGACCTATATTTTCGCGACAGGTATGACCATTTACTGCTACCATTTGACATGGAAGTTTTGGCGCTCTCCTTTTGCTTTGAAGGCTTCGATGATATTATTCCGAAACTGAAAAGCAAGCCTCTTGGCTTAGTACGAAGTTGTTCGTACCCAACATGGGAATCAGGCTCCCTCGGTTTTCACCCCAGGAAGGACGAGGCTTTGCTTCATGCAGTTTGCAGCCTCCGACTGACGTGGCTGAGAACCTAGTTTGGGCGAATCAATTGCTTTGGCTACAATTTCGGAAGAAGCAAGACGGAGGTAAATCATCGCATTGCCCGATTTCGGATGAAAAAACTTATTAAAACGTCCCTCCAAAGTCCCCCCAACCTCAGCCTTCCCGGCTCCCTCTGCTGTCATGTTCCTTTTCCACCTGTACCCTAACCTTCACAGCTCCTCAAATATAAAGGCATATCCTTCTTCACCTCAGGTAGCCAGAGTACTTATCTGTAATTTTCCTCCCAACCCGAGCCACTTCATTCAATTCCTCATCTCACAGCCGGTTGAGAGCTTTTGGAACGGCCTTTGCCTTGGCTTTGGAGGTGAGACCAACCATGACCGAAGACACGAAGTGGGAACAAATCCCAAAATCCAACCACCCTCCTAGAATACCTCCCAATGCCCGTGAAACGCACATTCGGTCACCTAATCTGGTCCAACCTGGACCATCCCCTGATGTGATCTTCCCTCAACCTGAAATTCGGTCCATCTCAGAAGAACAATTGATACAGGAAGTACAGGGAATCTACGCAGGTTTAGTTATGGTAGAAAAAAAATGCATCGAAATAGATCAACGGCGTCAGCCGAGCAGTGATCTGACATCAATGCAGTGGGAAGCTCTTATTAGCCTCCACAAGACTTTGCTTCACGAACATCATGACTTCTTTTTGGCTTCGCAACACCCTTCGGCCGCTCTGGCTTTTAGGAGCCTGGCCACCAAATATTCCATGCCGGCACGAATGTGGCGGCATGGGATTCACTCATTCCTTGAGCTGTTAAGGCAGCATCTCCCAGCTTCGTTAGATCATATGCTGTCATTCATATATATTGCTTATTCTATGATGACATCGCTTCAGGAAGCCTCTGCATCTCCGTTTGACGCCGCATGGGTCGGATGTCTTGGTGCTCTGGCTAGGTATAGAATGCATGTGGCTCAATATTGGTATAACAAAGCGGATGAAGACACAATGGTTCCTAGAACTCAACACCACCTTGCCGTTCTTGGGTGGCCAAACATATTCCAACAAACCGTCGTCTATTTCAAGTCACTGCACAGCATATTGTATACCCGAAACTTAAATTTCCCTTTCCTCCTGGATGGTTCAGCACCTCGCCACACACCGCATGGACCGCCAAATATCTCCGCCCTAGCAGATTTATACCGAAATAAACCTAGTACGCCATTTTCGGATGCTGTAGTAGCTTTTGCCTCTGAACGACTGGCGAGCGATACCTCTCAACCAGAACCCAATTTGTTACACTCCATTCAAGAATTCGTTTCTCGAGGCCTCTCATACCCGCTTCATGCCCTAGAAGTATTCCCACAATTTTTCTTCAGGAAAACAGTCCAGGCTCATAATCATAGTGGACAGGGCTTTTACAGAAGCACTGGTTACACAAGCAATGGTGTTGCTTCAGTGATACAACATTTACGGATAAGATCCCAGTTGGCATCTTTCTTCGGGTTGTCAATTCTTCTATCCTGTTCATCGGCTCATCCAATCAACCAGGTTGGGCATAATGAGAGGCAACAAAATGTTTCCCGCAGGCTGGCTCCTGACGACATTGTTCTACTTGTGTTCGCCACCTTGTCTATCCCTGTCTGCTATCTTCTAGGCCAGAAGCTCGGGCACCCTCGTACATTTGGCACCTCGATGGTAGTATTCAACATTGTCAACTTAATGACCAGTGGGGACCCTCTGGTTTCCCGAGTTGGTCACTGGGTGTATGTATTTCCCATCCAATTCTCAGCGCTACCAGTATCAATTTTAACAATGACTGCAGCGGCCTTGGGCTTTCCTTCACGTTCACGTCAATTTTCGCTGGATTGCTGGCAAAAAGCTACCGTCACATTACGCGAAGTATTGCGTAAGGGCCATTCCTCCTCCTCTGTAGATCCGTCGTACTACGAGATTAGCTAACTCACTCATGGTAGCCATTCCGTTGCCTTTCTCTTAGGAGTTTGGATTGTAAACCATCTTCTGAGACAGAGTTCCCCCCCTGACGGGCTAGGAGGAGATAAATCAGACTCCGCCAGCCAATATCTGCTCTCCTCAATTGCTTTCACGTTAATATGCTGGTGGAAAATTGCAGAATGGTCGATTCCCATTTCTCGTGCGGAGGAAGGAAACGCTACAGGATATATCCGTATCGACATATGACGCCCCTTCCGCAATTAGGTGACTAGTTCCACCTGGTGGAACTGGAGCCATTTCAATCGTGATACAGCCTGAACTCAACTGGTGAACATATATCTTCAGTTCCCCTTCTCAATTCCTTACTATTGACATACCCTTCTCCGTTTTCTTCTTTATCTCTAAACGACCAAGACCTTTTATAATACGTATTATTCCCCTACATTACTAAATTCATTTTTTTGAAAGGGTTAGATAGAAACCTAGCTATCGGAATGCCGATGAATGGTTCCATCAATTACTCTGCACTCTGGTTCATTTTTCTGGTTTCCTCCGCCTTCTTCGATCATCAATTATGCAGCTTGATTCCAAAGAATTACCTCCCTTGGCCCCACCACGCTGGTTTCCTTTCTAGCACACCAACACCACCTTTCCACTAAAGCTACTATATAAAAATCCTTCGGATTGTACTGTACATAAGCAGATTAGACCGGCTTCATCCATGCTTTTAAGTAGGACAAGCTGCTCACGTGATGCAAGCTGAAGCTTGCTGCAATGGCCGCCAGCCTGATCAAAGACCAGAAAATATTCTTCTTCCTCATATTTGGTACATAGGATTGAAGTAATCTACAAAACCAGATTTTTCCCATTTATTTACTATATAGGTCACCTGCCCCTGCCTTGACGTCCCCTTTAACCATGGCCAACCAAGCCCATAACCTTCCCTGGCAAACCCTGGCGTCCAACTTCAAATACATCCCTGAAAACCCGCGATACCTTTGGAAAACAAATATATACCCCACACACAAGCCTGGTCAAGCAAAGCAGTTAACCCATTTCGCAAATGCCTTTGAACAAACTGTCGAAGCCTTCTCAAGTAGCGAGCGTGCCAAGTATCCAGCCGCAGAAGAGCATAACGAAGATACTCCGCATGTTGTAGACGACGAATCTGAGTACATGTCTACCGCCGTAGCCCGCAAAATCGAGCGCACGCTCCAGAGATTTCGCCATGCGCGCATGGCTGAGTCGATCCAGTTGGGGCCCTGGCAAAATCACCCTCCAGCCAAGGATAGGGGTACACCCTATTGTGACAACACCGTGATTCTCAGCAATGAGTGCCAGCAGATGTCTTTTTGGGTGCGCAGCTATGATGACTGCGATCCACGGCTGATGTGTAATCTGCACGACCATCAGAATGCAGCGGAGCTCATTAAGATGCTGCTTTTGCATAACGAGATGGATGTACTTTTGCGGGTCGCGATGCGGCCTGAGAATGCAGGCCTCATTGCAGCATGGTGGTCGTTCCCGTATAAGTTTCCGCCGGATTATGGGTGGGGGGAGCTGATGCGCACCGCATTGATGGTGTATGTTTGTTTGAATGTATTGTATGTTATAGAGGAAAGGAAAGTTGCAGACGATGCCAGTTCCGGTAAGTCATGGAAACCAAGAAAATTGGGACCTTCTATTCCATCTCTATTAGGTAAATATCACAAACCTGCATTGTATTCAAAATTTCGAAAATAATTCCACCCTGTCTCCTAACCACCCAGCAACTACATACGGATTAGTCCGGCTAAAATGTATAAAAATAAAAAGAGAGCCGGAGTGACATGGATTACAGACGAACAGCCGCCTATCAAATGATGTTATGCCGCTGCACAGCTGTGCGCGATTACGACGTCCATACATACCCACACCGCGAGTTCTTCGGTGTGTTAAACGGCATGTATGCCGTAAGGGACTGGAATGACGACGTTGTCTACGGACGCGTATCACTGGCACAAATGCGCCAACCGGGGTTCGCCCACGTACATGTTCCCTCGAGGTTAGACGTCGAGACAGTCCTCGGCTACCTAGGCACAAAGGGCCTCCCCACAGAGCTAGGCTTGACAGTTCTCGAGTTTGCGAAATACGAACCGCATCGCTTGTCTACTGTCCCTGATGATCCCCTGCACGCAGACAATGCTGTTCAGCTTCGCAAGTATTTAGGCTATTGCTGGCGCCTTCTGGTAAGATGCGATATGCTGGCGAAGGCTTGTGGAAAACGTGTTGATTGGGTGGGTGAGATGACACAGTGTATTTTCCATTTGTTTGGTGTGAAGTATCCAAAGATGTTTAAGTCCGGAGTCGAAGAGGATGTTAATGGGGGGTTTAGGGTTTGGAAGGGGAATGAGATTGAGAGGTGTTGGATAAAATTTGTGTGATGAATGGTGCATGCCCTGTTCTGTGTTGTCTACGTAGTTGTAAAATTGCCAGCCACGAACACAGACACAGCCGAAACAAGTTCCAGCACGGACGACAGATTTTTATAAACCCCTGATAATATACGGACTATGGGGAAAGCATATCATTTACTTTAAAGCCGTAATCGCGGGCAGTTTACTTGTGGTTATCACAGAGCGCATATAGCTTGATCGCTAAATCCAAATCAAACAGGCAGAAGAAGTGGCCGTAAACAGCCCACCCCCCAATATGCATAATTTTTGTGCCAAGACGTCATTTTTGCCAGATAGTCTTCTTGACGTTCAACAGTAAAAAATTGAAGACTATCGAAACACTGATTTATCCATGACTTTCTTGGAGGGGGTCCTGGCACCAGGGTCATGTAGTCTCGGGATCGCGCCACAATTTTGAGCACCTATCAAAACGGCTTGGCTATGAGGGGCACTATTCCCAAAGCCGCAGCGTCCATGGACGCTGCGGCTTTGGGTATAGTGCGAATGGTGTAGCTCTGGTACGATCGATATTGCCCTCATCATTTTGTGAGAACCTTCCACAATGCGAAATAGACCATTGCCATCGTTGGGCCCTTCAGTTGTTACCGGGCAGGATATGTAGACTGTGCTGGAACGACCGGCGGCCATACACCCTATGAGTACGGAGTACTCCATCGCGATTGGTACAAGAATTTGGGGGAATGAATAAGGGAAGCAATCAAAAGGGGGAGAATTAAACAACCCTATTCTATAGAACATTTTCTTTGGCGGTGTTGAAATTCAGTTCAGCGATCATCATGCCAAATATCAAACCAAGTAAAGAATAATACAAAAAGTACTACCCCTCTTGTTATTAAAATTAAAAAAAGATAATTCCGACAGAACGACAAGATGAAGAGGAAGCGGATAATTAAAATGGCTTAGACGATAAGAAATCTGTTCGCCGAAGAAATGGAAAACAAGCGAAAATGTTTACAGCATAGCCCATTCACATACAAAATAATGCCTTTATAATATATATATATCCCAGCATCTGAAGACCAAAATATATGAGATTGGGAAAATGAAAAGTAAAAACACAACAAAAAAGAATCCTTCAAGATTGATATCCCCCACATTAATGATGATAACAGCAATAATTCTAATAATAATAGCACGGGTGGAGAAGTAGGAAAGGAAGCCGAAAAAAAAAAAGAAAATAAGAGAGACAAATGAGCCACTAAATCCGTTTAGAGCCTATGATCATCCAAATGCTCTTTTCGGCATCCCTGTTGGAAGAAATGAAATCCGACAGACAGATGAGGCCAGTATTGATGACCAACAACCAAAAAAATAAGGCCCTATTTTTTGCTCTCCTTAGTTCTGCTTTTCCATTGACGTTTGAACGTTCCCCAATGGTGTTCGTTTGTTCGCTGCGGTTTTCGCTTTCAGATGGCATAAAACCGATTTTTGTGAAAAAGAAAAGAGCATGAGAAAATAAAAGTACAAGTATAAAAGGGGATTTGAAATCCATCCATGTTGACGATTATGAAGCAGTAAAAGGGGGAGAAAAAGGATGGTGTGATGGCTGGTCTGTCTTTGGGGTAGGGTCAACGGCCCAGGCGAGAGAAGTGAAAATACGAAAGAAAAAAAAAAAAAAGAATTATTGAGTAATACATTACAATAAGTAGAATAAAACAGTCAAGTCAAAAATGAAAATTTCAGAAAGTATTTTTGCGAGAAAGAGGTCGTAGGGGTATCAAGATCAAGAATTTGGAACCGGAAAAGTAATCGGTTCAAAGGGGGTTAGGGGGGTATGTGGGCTACGCAGCAGCATCGTGTGTTGAGATCAACCCATTCAAGTCCCTGCAAAAAAAAAAAATGATGGCTCCCTCATTACTAGAGAGATTGTGGAGACTTGCTAGTTGAATCAGGGCTATAGTCGACGACATCAGATAGGCGGAGTTTTTTCGCCTGAGGTTCCGAAGTACCATACAGTAATTCCCGGTCGATTAACGATTGTTCAAGTTCGCTTATTCTGCGTTTTAGACCCTCCTCGCGCTTCTGAGTGTCTTCCAGCGATTGACTCAGGCGCGACTCGGAATCTCGGGCGATCATTTCGGACCTCCTTGCGGCAGCTTCACTTTGTTCCAGTTCTGCAACCCTTCCTCGAAAGAGTTCATTGATCAACTCGAGTTCACTGATACGAGTTTTCAGAGAGGTATTTGCAGCAAGTAGGCTTTCGTAGGTCTGTGCCTCTAGATGGCGATCGTTTGGAGAGGACGTGGAACTGATCGAAGGGTTATGCATTTGTAACGAAGGAAGTACAGCCGCGGATGGATTGAAGTTGTGATCCGATAGGGTGACGCTATCAAACATGTGCTGAGGGGCGATGTTTGAATGGTGCTGGAATCCTGGGGTATTGGTTCGCGACACTGGAGAATTGGAACGATCCGAGGGACCTGCGGAACCCTTTCGCGATCCACGCTGATGGCCGTGAGAACCTAATGGAGGAGTACCAGCTTCGGATCTCAGCCCAGAAAGTCCATTCGCATCGATATTTGACTATCAAAAGCCGAAAGTAAGTACATAACTTATCAGGGCACTCAGACGACAAAGCAAATAAGAAATAAGAAAATCGCAGCATATCTGGATCAAGGGGAGAACACTGCTTACTTTTCTCTTCGGACCCTGGCCCGAAGTTTTGACGCGATTCCGACTTTTGATGACATCGGTTTTAAGGCTTATCGGACGAGGACGACCGTGAAGTTTGAGGAAAAGGCCACAGGCATTGCAAAGCACGGATCCGGATTCATCTCTCCTCCAGAGGGGCGTCGTGGAGGTACCGCAATTTTGGCACACAGGCTGGAATTGAGAGCGCTTCTGGTCAGTCATAGTGGTTGCCATGGTGTAATTGGGACAAGCATAGGGAAGAGGCCGGGCCGGAGGGATAGAGGGCAGGAGAAAGGAGAGGGCAGGAGGTGAGCTGGCATTGGCAAGTTTGAGGGTGTTGATAAGATTTGGTAAGGGCTGATTTTCAAGCGATAAGAAAACAAGAGGAAAAAAAAAAAAAAAGAAAAAAAAAAGGGATCTGCTGAATGCCAAGCACGGTGCCAGACCATGCCTAAACGGGCGAATTGCGAGAACAAGCAGTAAGGAGAGCATTTTTTTAGCAAGAATTGAAGGCAGAGTGGTTAGTATGGATGGCACTTACCGGAGTATTCCCTTGGCCACCAGTGGTGGCTCCTGGTGAAGAGGTTGCATAACTCATATTCTGATTCACATTCTGTTTGTTGCTGGCCGTGTCCGTGGCCTCGTAGGCGCTGTAGTTTTGAATGGATCACCCTAACATGTTAGTCCCCGCTTCCATCCAAATCTGAAGTAACTGTCACATTGCAGCTGGAAAGGGACTGCATGCTGGGGGTGCGTATGGGGGTTATTTTAGGTGCTTCAATGGCTGCCCGACCCAGTCCGATACCGATGCCCCATTCCAACAAATTGGTCACCCAAGCTCTTCTGCATGTAGCATAAAATACTAAACATACCGTAAATGCGAAGTCGGGGCTGATGCAACTGACGCTAGCGTGGAGAGGCCAGGAAGAGAAGCGGAGTAGTGGAGGTTATTGCTGTCCTGTTTGGGTGAGTGGGATTGGGGCGTCGAAGTTGATGATTGACGGGATAGATTTTTGGCAGGCGGTGGTAGGGAGGACGAAGGCGAGGAGAAGGAGGAGGATGAAGAGGCTTTTATCTGTGATTCAGTCACGAAATTCGGTATGTCCCGAGTTCGTGATGGTGAGGTCCGATGCAGAGCCGGGTCAATGGGCGAAGCCCCAAACGTGACGGGAGCCAGCGCGGAAGCTGTTGCGAGAACTGGATGAGAGGCGGTGGAAGCCTCTTGACGAAGAAAACGACGGAGATACAAAAAAGAATGGAGGTTGGAACTAGTATATATATATGCAAAAGTTGCTGGAGAAGAAGAATGATGAATTGGCCAGTGAAAAATTCGACGTTATCATTATTATGATACAGTATAAGTTTGCTCAAAATTTTAAGTTGTAGGAGTCTCTGAGAGATGTGACACGCGAACGATAAAGGAGCTGGTGGCTTGGTGTTAAGGGCCCGATCTGCAGCATCCAGGGCACTAAAAATACTCCGCGCTCCATAGAACGATTATTGACAAACGTCTACCAGGGATCAGATACCACGGCCTTAACATATCGAACCCTGTGCCGCTTTCACTCTCCTTCTATTTTAATTCTTCTTTTGGAAATTCAATGTTCATGGTATTTAAATTTCTTAAGCGCATTGCAAAATATCATATAAAAAATAATATAAAGTAAAATACAATAAAATCGAATTCCCCTCTTCTGGCAGGTATGTACAACTCCTCGCCCAGATCCAACCACCGCTTGCGTTGTCTGATACTCATGAATGGAGAGTTTTGCATGTTTGTGGTTGAGAGTCAAACTGAAAACATGGATGCTGTCAAAAGGTACGGAATACGACGGATGCTATGGGTTACCCCTTTTTCTCTCCTGTTAGGTCAATGCAGTGTACGAGCCGATACACTTTCATTCTGCAATAACAACAATCTGCAATAAAATTCTGCAATAACTCTCTAACTTCTATTGATAGTTGTAGAACAGTGTAGAAAATTTATCTATTTATGATAAACAACAAACAAGCTATATAATTTCTCTCAGGCTCGGGATGGTAGCCAGCTGCGCTTGGGCCCAAGAATATCGCTGAAATCAAGCATTTAAAAAAATATATGTAAAATAAATAAAATTGAATAAAATTAAAAGTATTCCGTAATGAAACCAGAAATGCGAATGCGGAATATGATTCTATATCTGAACACAACATATCCCATGCGATAGCAGGGAGCGGAAAACGTGCCTTCAAATGGAAAAAGTAAGCCAAGACAGGGAAATCGCAAGCCTTCCCCGCCGGGCCCCGCGTCCCTGCGTCCCCGGTGACATTTGAGACCCTACTCTCCTCCATGGCAAGCTCTGGACCCGAATCATAGTTTCGACACGAGTTAAGAAGAAGAAATCAACATGACATACAAAATGCAGGGGTGGGAGTGTGCTTTGGGAAGCTCAGGTAGCGCATTGACATCAACACCAGTGAAAATGAACTCGAAGCTTGAGGTATCCTTGCTGACGAGGGTTCACTATTTGAAGATGGTTACCAATTCTCGCAGACGCCCGTTGCACCATCGAACCGGATGCATGAGTGGCAGTAGTTGGCACGACAATAAGCGTTATTGTCACATTTCAAGTGCCTACATAAGTACTGAACCTTTAGTACTTCCCTGGCGCGTAGCTCACATATACCCGAATCTGGATCGCCTGTAAGATCGGGTGGAAGAAGATGTGGCGGTGGATTCCAAATTTGCTCTTCATCTACTTCCAAACTGTTAATACCATCCCAGATAGCATATAAATGCTCCCTAAAGGAGTCTGGATACTGGCGGAGAACCTCCTCCAGCTGATCATCACTGAGTCGAACATAGTCAAGAACAGTGCCATCCTCATCATAAGATCGCACGATTTTGTCATCGGCAACGTGCACGAATCCATTTGAAACAGTTACAAGATTGAGAAGTATATCAGATACACTGCTCTGGTCCTGCGGACATTTCAGATGAAATAGATCAGCCAGAACCCTCACTGGAAGGACAAAAATATGAAAAAAAAAAAAAAAAAAAAAAAAAAAAAAAAAAAAAAAAAAAAAAAAAAAAAAAAAACAGAATTAAAAAACTTAATAAAAATATTATAATTTATCTACACTAAGTTTCTGTATATATAAATATTAAAGACAATAAGCTAGCAGATATAGCAGCAAAAAAAGACATAGAAATTAAATTATTAAACAAACAAAAGATCTTATGATTTTTTTTAAAGAGAAAAATAAAAGAAAAATGCTTAGAAGATTAAAATTTAAACTAAGAATCTCAGAAACAGAAACTAAATATTATATATCTAGTTTTTAAAATAAAACTAAAGTAAAAAGCATGCTTTATTAAATGTAAGAAGAAAATTTTCTTTTAAATGATTTAATTAAAGCTTGATCATGAATACTTTAATTCTTATTTTAAAAAGATTAAAATAAATAAAGCTTATAACTGTAAAGAGTATGACTGTCTGAAAGATCCAGAACATTTACTATTAAATTGTTTTAAAAACTTTAACATTAGAAACAAGTTAAAAGAAAAATATGAGATAGATCAGTTAAATATGAGATTTCTATTTCAAACTGAACTTAGAATTAAATATTTAATTAAATATATTTTAAAAACAGATATTGCAACAAGAAAAAATCAGAAAACAGATATATAATAAATATAATTTAAATCAATTTATTATAAGTCTTCTTTTATATTTCATATGTTATTTCTTTAATTAATATTTATAACACTTCTTTACTTTTCTTATTTCATGTTTAAATTGTTCTTTTAAGTTATGTTAACTGAAATTTATATAGAGTTAATATGTGTTTTATTCTGGGCTGGGATTAATGTAATAGCAACTGCTAAATAGTTACATGTATCTAGATATAACTTACAAGAAAAATCCTAGTGATACTATGATACTAGATAGGCATCATAATCACTGATTGCATATGCCTAAATTAAAGAAAAAAAAAAGCCTTCTTTTAATATATTTCATATGTTATTTCTTTAATTAATATTTATTATTCTCTCTTACTTTTCTTATTTCATGTTTAAATTGTTCTTTTAAATTATGTTAACTGAAATTTGTATAGTGTTAATATGTGTTTTATTCTGGGCTGGGATTAATGTAATAACAACTGCTAAATGATTACATGTATCTAGATATAACTTACAAGAAAAATCCTAGTAATACTAAGTAGGCATCATAATCACTGATTACATATGCCTGAATTAAAAAAAAAAAAAAAAAAAAAAAAAGATACAGAATTAATTCAGCAGTTAAATCTTTATAAAAGAAGACTAAAGACTCAAAGGCTTGAAAAACAGCAGCAGTAGAATATTAAAATCTATTTTATATGCTAGCTCTATGTAATGAATTCCTCTATATAATAAATTAAAAAGGCTTCCTGAATTGATTCGTTACATAGAGGCATTACTGTATCTAGTAAGTCTTCAGTAAGAAAGGCGAGCCGTGGTAAAATAAGCTGTGTCAGGTTCCTCATTACAATGTGATAATAATAAATTAAGGAAGAAAAGTTGTAAAAGTAAGAGAACTACGAGTAAAAATACTTAAGAGTTAAAACATGTTAAATCTTTTACAATAATAGATTAATTTAAAATCTAAGAAAATGATAAATAATTCAGATACTAGTGATTTTTATAGTATATAGTTTAATTAGTATTTCATTGATTGTAAATATTAAACACATTATAAGATGAATAATTTCACGAATTTTATCATTGAGATGATATTTTCGTTGAGGTGGCCAGCACCTATACAAGTGCGGGTGCGGACACGGGTAGTGTACTTCATAGCGCACTTACTAATAATGGTATTAAGTAGTGCTTGGCACAGTACAAGTATTTATTACTGTTTCGAGATCTTCTTTTCTTCTGCCTTTGTGTTTGATTTTTTAACAACTTCTTCATCTCTTATCAGCCTTGCTCTCAGCTCTATACTTTATGTTCTCATCCACTAGCCACCTTCCTCGTTTAACTTCCAAGAACTCACCACGAGCCTCCCAGCTTAATTGAGCGAGCCACCAGCTGTTTTGAAAGTTCCTCTCACTGCTCATTGAAATTGAACACTCCATCCCCCAGTAATACATTCGTATCCAAAGCTCCAGCTCAGTTGATTGCCCTGCGCTGTCGCTCGTTTTGACCCCCTATTTACACCTATCCTTTCGCCGTGGCAGCGCTGAAAACCACTTCTGCACACTCGCCACTTGTCCCTCTTGCTCCCACAACGTCCTATCTTACCACATAATTACAGCTTTCAACCTAGCTGCAAGGGGGTATCCGCTGCTAAGTTGGAAACATATATACCTTGCCATCTTAAAACTATTTTCACCTGTCATTCCTCTGTTGTCTTTGAGCCTGCTCACTCGTCATGGCCGACGCTCTTGCCTCTCAATTGAATAGCTCAAAGTTAGGGTGTGTTGTCTACATGTCCACTCCGCCCCGCTTTTGAAGAGGTATTGTGTGTATGTTATGTGCTTCGTTTGCTGATAAGGATTTCTCCAGAGAAAATCACACGGAGAAATGGAGGGAAAACTTAAAGGCGCCTCCAAAAGACACAAGGACTCAAACTGAGGTGAGATATGCCTGAGATTGTGTGATTGCAGTCTAGTTTGCCTAGAGTATTTTGCTGATGGTGAAATCTGGATGCTAGGATGTCACAGCAACAAAAGGTCTGGACTTCGAGGATTTCTATATCAGGCGGGAATTGATGATGGGAATTTTTGAGGCTGGTTTCGAAAAGCCTTCCCCTATCCAGGAAGAAACCATACCTGTCGCTCTCACCGGACGGGATATCCTCGCACGCGCGAAAAACGGAACAGGCAAGACTGCTGCCTTTGTTATACCCACTTTAGAACGCACAAACCCCAAAAACTCCAAAACTCAAGCCCTCATCCTTGTACCTACTAGAGAACTCGCCCTTCAAACATCACAAGTCTGCAAGACTCTTGGGAAACATCTTGGTATCAATGTGATGGTCACGACAGGAGGAACAGGACTTCAAGATGATATCATTCGTTTGAATGAATCTGTCCACATCATCGTTGGCACACCTGGTAGAATTCTGGATCTTGCTAGTAAGGGTGTTGCAGATTTGTCAGAGTGCTCAACTTTTGTTATGGACGAGGCGGACAAGCTTCTCTCCCCTGAATTCACACCGGTCATTGAACAGCTCTTGTCATTCCACCCCAAAGATCGCCAAGTAATGCTTTTCAGTGCCACATTCCCAATGATCGTCAAGTCATTCAAGGTAATGCCCCTCAGACCCCTGCTCCTGTTGCTGATACGTCATATACCTAATAATGTTTCACTCGATAATAGGACAAACATATGAGAAATCCTTACGAGATCAACCTCATGGACGAACTTACGCTTCGCGGTATCACACAGTACTATGCGTTTGTCGAAGAGAAACAAAAAGTTCACTGCCTGAATACTCTCTTCTCCAAACTCCAAATCAATCAATCCATTATCTTTTGTAACTCTACAAACCGCGTTGAACTTCTTGCTAAGAAAATCACCGAACTGGGATACTCGTGCTTCTATTCTCATGCCAAAATGTTGCAACATAACCGAAATCGTGTGTTCCATGACTTCCGCAATGGGGTTTGCCGAAATTTGGTTTGTTCTGACCTATTGACGCGTGGCATCGACATCCAGGCTGTGAACGTCGTGATCAACTTTGACTTCCCTAAAAATGCCGAAACTTATCTCCATCGAATTGGTCGCTCGGGTCGATTTGGACACCTGGGCTTGGCTATTAACCTGATCAACTGGGAGGATCGATATAATTTGTACAAGATTGAACAGGAGCTGGGCACCGAAATCCAGCCTATCCCTCAATCCATCGACAAGAAACTCTATGTGTATGACACCCCAGACACCATCCCCCGACCAATTTCCAACGCTCTTCCCCGGCAACAACAGCAGCAGCAGCAGCAACAACAACTACAACAAGCTTCTACATCCACCAATCCGGAAGGCCACAATCGCCGGCAAGGCCAGCACCAATATTCTTCCAATAGAGGCCGCGGCTCGTACCGTGGGGGCAGGGGCCATGGACACCGGGGTGGTCATGGAGAAAACCATAGCCAGAACGGAACTGCGCCTCGGTCAAACGCCGCAGCGTCAGCGTCAGCGTCGTAAACCCGCTTTGAAGTACTTCAGCACCGAGCTTTTCCTTGTGATTCGCGCTGACCTTCTTCATTCAATTACTGTTTTCTTTTCCACCCTTCGCGGCCTTCAGATTTCAACAGTGTACCTTTGTTCCATGCCCTATAATAAAACCCCTCGATAACCTGTCTCACGTTGACCGCGTATTATCATTATCGTTATTTTGTCCTTGCAGCCTTGCAAAATTTCCCGCCCAACGCTCTTACCTGTTCCTATAAATTCATGTTGTTTGGCGTGATCGAGATTCCTTCGTTTGCACGATTTCATGGTAATGTGGCCGGGATATGTATCATATTTCCCTTCCCCCTTCTTATCATTGTCTTTCTTTCCCCGCTTTTCCGTGTGTGAGCAATTTTCTGTCTTCGATTCAACATATATGGTGGATTTTACATTGGTTCGATGCTGTACTGCTTAGATGGATAGTACTTCCTTGACACCATCCACATTTAAGACCCTGCTATATATTCCATTATCCATGGATGATTTGCAAAGCGATGTTAAGGGTGATATCTTCGGCTAAAATAGCGCAAGTTGAGAACGAGGCGTTTTGGTCTAATATTTATAGGATGTGGTTGTTACAGCATTTTTGCCTATGGCTTCCAAACTACGACTGCCGTCTTCGATTAGGGGATTTTAATTTCGATTGGCAGCGCACAGGGCAACACCACCACCCCAGAGAAACATAATGACCGACCAACTATCAAAGTGAGATATCTTTCGCGAACAATATCCCCTCCCCCCACAAATTTTCGCTTCCGCTGTTAAATTTCCATCCCCACTCTCTCACACCATCTCTATCTCCCGAAGAATAGAACTATTCTTTCCTTATTCCTCCAGCTGGTGGAACCGTACGCTTTATTTCCACATCAACGTTCCTGGACGACATTGCTCACATCAGAAGCCGATTATCTAATTTCAATAAATGCAAAATTGTCCCTTGGATCCCTCCGGGCTGACTTGCGAGAATCGACAAAAACAAAATTCGCAAAAGAAAAAACGAACGATAAAAGAGAACATAAAAATCCAACCAAAAAACATTAAAAAAAAATAACGTCAGCTGGGAGATAATTAGGCGTGGATACATACCAGGGGCTTGATTTTGACTGGGAATACGATGCTCTGCATCCAAGAAAGAAGAAACTTCGATTACAAAACTATTGTGTGTGAAACCTCCTGATATGTTGAAGCATCTATATAGGTATCGAAAACAAACAAATGACAAGTCTTGTCTCCCCTCTGCGAAATAATTCCCTGCTTTATTTTGTTTAATTTGTAGTAGCTCGGTTTCACCCGATTTCGTGCTATGATGATAAGTATATGCTGTATATAATTTTAACTATCGATCACCCAAGCAAGCCGAACCTGCAAATATCAGCTTATTAGAGCCTTCTATCTTAACAATCTTAGAAGATAAAGGCCTAAGATTTTACATAGAGAGAATATAGCTGCAGGTACGAAGAAGCATAAGTTTTATAAGCTTTCATACACCAGTTAACTACTTAAAAGAAGGAAAGTTTAATAATGCTATTAAAAATCTAGCATAGACTTAATGGCCCTTAAATATCTAGCTTTTTTATATTTTTTTTTTCCAAGACGTATGCTTCTTGCCATTCACATAATCTATTCTTTTTGAAGTTATTTTATGTAGGGTTGGGCTGTGCGATAATAAAAGTTGGTATTTGTAGCTATGTACGGAGTACAGAGCACTCCGTATTTTAACTAACTTAGTTAGTGTTAACTCCTAGCTGAGTAAGCACTCTAATAGCCGCTTAAGCGATCCACATGTCTATGCCCACCAACAAAGAAAACAATGACCAACGCCATACTTACTACATCATACTATTTATTATAAAGTACATATATAGTGTCCGCCATGGCGCCATCGGAGAGCGATCAAAGACCAAAGGTTTCTCTTAATAATTCATCTTGGCCTCGAGGAATTTTCGGATATGACTAACTCGTATCGGGTGCCCTTGTTTATATAGCCCAGCAGCCTGAGATCAATTATCGCGGGCTCAACCGCCGGAGCTGTTGAAATTTGTACGTCAGCTAGTATCACCCCTATTGCGTTAACTTGCAGTTTGATCACTGAGAGATAGTTTTAATTAATCTAACCAGAAGCTCCCTGGCTCTTGGATTATAGCAATTACATATCCTGCCGAATGTACGAGAATTTTTTTTTTAATTCCGATCTACATTACGAAATACCTTCCCCTCACCCTACAACCCTTACTAGCGCACTATTTGAAGGAAAAGAACTGGTTTAATGCTGACGATTATAAACAGTCGCGAAGACAAGAACGCAGCTCAACCGTCGACTACCAGATACGAAAAAACTCCCCTGGCCTCCCTTCGGCAAGGCGTGGTACGCAGGTTGCACGACTCTGATAATTGGAAACTCGCTGAAAGCAGGGATCCGTAAGTGTTTTCCTTTCCCTTTGATGACCTGAGGAGGTATATATAGTAGAGGTATATACATATATTAGGTGTACGAGTGTGCTAAAGTTTTTGTTCGTCTGGAACTGGATTGGTAGGATTCGTGGCATTTGATTTTTTCAAATCTATGTTGCAAGATGAGTACGGCAAGATATCCGGACCGCGGACTGTAATTGCCGGGTTTGGTGCTGGGTTTACAGAGTCGCTGTTGGCTGTTACGCCGTTTGAGAGCATCAAGACCCAGTTGTACGTATTTTGCGGTCCCTCTTTGTTCTCTCCCCGACACGCCGTTGATCTGTAACAACTTAATCTACTACCACTAACCACCCCTCTCTCTTTTGCACGCTACACAGGATTGATGACCGCAAATCTCCCAATCCGCGCATGCGTGGTTTCCTCCACGGCACCGGAGTAATCTTCCGCGAACGGGGTATACGGGCATTCTTCCAGGGCTTCGTACCGACAACGGCACGGCAGGCGGCAAACTCCGCGACTCGGTTCGGCAGTTATACAACCATTCGCCAGTTTGCGCAGGGATATGTGGCGCCGGGGGAGAAGTTAGGGGCTGCGAGTACGTTCGCGATTGGAGGGTTGGCGGGCTTGGTTACTGTGTATATATGTTCTTTCATTTCTCATATTGTGTATTTTATGTGGTGTGAAGTAGGGGCACTTGTTTGAGGACGCTGGCTGATTTTGGGTGGGAGTAGATATGTAACACAACCACTTGATACGATTAAGACTCGGTAAGTTTGCACCATTCCGGTGAAGCTGAAAATGGTAAAGGAATAAGAAAGACAAAAGCGGGACTGAGGCTGACATGTATTTCCAGAATGCAATCCATCGAAGCTCGAAAGAGCTATAAGAATAGCTTCGTCTGCGCGACGAGCATTTTCAAAAACGAGGGAGTACTTACATTCTGGTCGGGGGCTCTTCCGCGTCTGGCACGCCTGGTTATGAGCGGCGGTATTGTTTTTACTATGTAAGATCACATTTTCTTATTTTCCCATATCCAATCTATTTGCCCCACTGTTTATCCTTGAGCAGGGACAAAGTCATGCTTTTTTGGGATTGAAGCCATTGTTAACTTTCGTTTGAAACAGGTATGAGAAGACGATGGAGGGGTTGGACACATTAGATCCGGAGAGGAAGTACATTTAGAGATTTTTCACCCTTTATAAGGTTATTGTAATATCTCCTTCTGGTTAATTTCACCTTTTGAAAAAACTGATTGTAGAATATAGATTTATCCATCATAATCCAAACCAACAGGTTAAACTCCAGATAGGCTCGTATTCATAGTGGGTCTATCTAAACCACTATCAAAACATATATAACCAACGTTCTGTACATGGAATAAATATATAAGCAAATAATAATTAAAGCGTGCCCTTTATAATCTCAGTTTCGTTTTAGCTGTCACTTGCGCTAGCTTCATCTGCTCGTCCACAAATACATTATCAACCTCTTGATCAACAAGCCACCCCCTCACACTATTCATAATCTTTTCAAGGCCATCACCGCCCTCCATTATACTCCCCAGGTTATGTATCGTCAGCCCACTCCGATGATCCGTGCATCGGTTCTGTCCAAAATTGTACGTGCGGATCTTATCACCCCTCCCCATCTTCCCCACACCGCCCATTGCCCCCCGTCGCAACTTGACCATTTCCTCCTCTCTCGCCTCGCGTCGCTGTTGTGCAATCCTAGCCCTAAGCAGGTGCCATGCCTTGCGCCGATTCTCATGTTGTGACCGCGAATCCTGCATGCCCACCACAATACCCGTGGGTATATGCGTAAGTCGGATCGCGGACTCGGTCTTATTAACATGCTGCCCACCGGCACCGCCCGCTCGCATTTTTTCCACATTCACCTCTTGCGGGTCAATGTAGTAGTCAGAGTTGGGATCGTCGAAATTCAGCTGACCATCCCCTTCCTCCCCGTTGCTAGGGAAAGAAGGTAGAATCACCACGCTGACGGCACTGGTGTGCGTCCTGCCTTTACTTTCTGTCGCAGGTACCCTCTGCACACGATGGACACCCGCCTCCGTCCGAAGCGTCTCATAGCTGCCTGGTGTCTCGATTTCCATCACGGCTTCGACTAATCGATCTTCGGACCCACTACTCGCACCAGCATTTTCGATTTCTTTCTTTAAGAGTGTGACACGGAGGCCGCGGTTGGAGCAGAACATAGTATACATGCGGAGGAGCTCATTGGCGAATATACCGGCTTCTTCGCCGCCTGCACCCGGGCGGAGTTCGAGGAGGCAAGGGAGGTCTGAGAAAGGGTGGCGGGGTATCAAGGCTTTCTTGAGATTGTTGGAGAGGATGGCGAGAGATGGTGTTATTGATTCGAGGTCTTCTAGGGCAAGGGACTGGAGTTCGGGATCAATAGAGGGATCTTTCAAAAGGATGCAGAGCTCCGTTATGGACTATAGGGGATCGAGAAGCTAATTAGTTGATTTTCATTTATTGAAACGAAGTTATGTTTAGGGTATTCAGCCAAACAAGATTCTAACCTCATTCGCCTTGTCCCATTCTTTCAACGCTGTGACCGTGGTAGCCAGCTCTCCAGCGCGCTTTGCAATTTTGGGGTCAAACGCCTCTGCTAACTTTGAGGTGAGGGATGCATGCTCATCGGCTATTGACCGTGCCCGGCTGAGAAGAATGGGAGATATGGAAATTTCTGGCAACGGGACTAGACGTGCAATTGTTAGCCTGTACATAGAGGAGGGGAGTAGTTGTTGGTTTACCTGTGGAACTAAACCGGAGTTGTCGAGGCAAATACGCGCGCTGTGCCAGACGAAAGGATTGTGTTAGACATCTAGAGCATATCCACGGCGCATTGAACATACTCGAGTTTTAGAAACTCAAGCTGTCCAGTATCCACGAGTATATGTAGGCTTATGTTGAATTATTGAAACTGTTGAACGTCCAGTTTTGTGTGAAGTATCCATTCGGCCCTTCTTTTTCTTTTTACTGCGCTGGTGTTTTTCACCTATGCCGTAAGCAGCCTGCAATAAAAAACTGGAATAAGGATATTCCGGAAATATTACCGTTTTTGTAAAGGCCAGACTTCAGCTCCGCATATCAAAAAGATTTCAGCCCCAACTCCCCAGTTTCCTAACCTCAACTCCGTCGATATCTGCTTCCTCCCTTTGGTCTGAGCGTGTCTCATTCATATTTGCGGACTTTATAGTTGCTCTCTCTCTCGACATATTCCGTTTATGTATCTTACCAGTCAATGATTGCTTTCCACTTCTCATAATGATACTTCGACTGCACAGTCTTGCTCTTCTCCTCGCTCTCCTTTCCGCAGCCAATGGACTCCAACCGTCAGATGTACCCTTAGACACGCCGCTCTCATCTCTAATCGCCACCGCCAAATCACATCTCAAAAATGGCACCCCTCAGGATGCGCTGCCTTATTTCGACGCTGCAATTTCTCGGGACCCCGCGAACTACCTGACCATCTTCCAACGCGGAGCCGCATACCTTTCTCTTGGCAAGAACGCAAAGGCGCTCCTGGATTTCAATAATGTACTAGAACTCAAACCAGATTTCGAGGGCGCTTTGATACAGCGTGCACGCATTAGGATGAAGTCTGCAGATTGGGCTGCCGCAAAGCGAGATTTAGCAGCGGCAGGGAAAAGCACCGCGACAGAAATTGCGGAGCTGAATGATGCTCAAGAAGCAGCTCTCTTGGCGGAAGCCGCGGATATGAAAGGTGACTGGGATACCTGTGTTTCTAAAGCTGGAATTGCTATTTTGAAGGCGAGTCAATCGTTGCCATTGCGAGAGTTGCGAGCACGCTGCCGCTTTGAGCGGGGAGATATCCAAGAAGGTATCAATGACCTAGCGCATGTTTTGCAAATGGCCCCTGGCGCTGTCGAACCACATCTACAAATGTCTTCCATGCTTTTCTACTCGCTAGCGGATACAGAGCGCGGGATCTCTCAAATACGGAAATGTCTCCATTCCGATCCAGACTCTAAAGTGTGCAGTCGTTTGTTTAAAAGAGAAAAACAAATCGCGAAACGGTTGGCTAGCCTTGAGAACCTTCGCGACGGGCGGAAATTCAGCAAAGCTGCCGAGATCTTGGTAGGAAACAAGGAGGACACAGGCCTTCTCGATGATATAGAGGACGATGTGAAGGCGGCTCGTGAGGCGGGTCATATCCATCCAAAAGCACCAAACAAGCTCTTTGACAATGTAGTCGAGAAGACTTGTGAAACATACAGACAAGTTCGTATTGCCAATACTCATTCAGTTTAGAATACTATTAAAAACTAACGGCAATTATTTAACAGATGAAAATGAAGAAAAAAGCAAAACCGTACTGCACAGAAGCCTTGAAGAGCAAACCCCATTCCCTCTACGGTCTCATTTCGAAAGCCGAAGCCCAGATCGACGCCGACGACTTCGAAGCAGCCATCCAAACCCTCAACTTTGCCCGAGAACACCACGACAGCTCCCAGGATATTCAATCCCTCCTCCAAAAAGCGCACACACTCCTCAAACGCTCAAAACAAAAAGACTACTACAAGGTCCTCGGCGTCGACCGCGATGCGGACGACAAGACTATCAAACGTGCTTATCGCAAGATGACCAAACAATTCCACCCCGATAAATCGATGTCGCAAGGCGTTTCCAAGGAGGAAGCAGAGAAGAAGATGGCCGCTGTCAACGAGGCGTACGAAGTCCTCTCGGACCCGGAATTGCGAGCTCGTTTTGATCGAGGTGATGATCCCAATAGTCCGGAGGGACAGGGCAATCCATTCCAGGGCAACCCGTTCGGACACCATGGTGGTGGCCAACAATTCTTTTTCCAGCAGGGCAGCGGGGGTCCGCAGTTCAAGTTCTCGGGTGGAGGCTTCAATTTCCCTGGAGGGTTCCCGTTTGGTTAAATATACATGTTTTCATTGTCATTTATATTTTCTCCGCGTTTCTTCCCCTTCGGCATTTGGTGTATGGCGTTCTATTTTCCTTTCCTCTCTTCACTTTCCGCTCGTTCTCCCGCTTTTCCGTGCTAACGAGCACGAGCCTCTTTTGCCACCATCGGGTCTTTTCCACCCAGTTGGCGTTTTCAGGTCGAAGTACATAAATATTTTTCAGATTTCATTTTGTTGGAATTGGGGAAGGGCGTTTGTTACGTTTTGACAGAAGACTAGATATGTGGTCTCTGACACACATACCGGCATAAATAAACCTACGGCATTTCTTTGGGAACTTTAGTGAATTAAACAGTATCTATTTATTTTTGTTGTTCCTTCCTTGTAAGTGAAACGGTTGAATTTCATATCAACAGACTTTCTCATAGGCGACGGAACAAATGTGCATTGGGAAAATCAATGTTTTTGTCTTTTGTATTAAAAACAAACAGATTATTGCTACTATTACCATTACATATACAAAGCCAATTTGCACCACTAACTAGTGGCATGGGCAGGCATTTCCTCCTTCTTTTGCTCATGGGAGCTACCAAATTTGGAGCACTTGCGCTACGTTTCTTTTCCACCTTCGCCCATGGATAGGAATCAAAATAGCAGGAAGCCAAACGGAAAAGTGAAAAAAATATCCATCTCCTTCAATTTTGAAATATTAGTATAGAATGACAACAAGCGCGAAACCCATAAAACATCAGAAGGGGAAGTGGTAGACTCGAATACCAGAATATCCATCGCTCACTTCGCTTTTCACTAGGACAGGCTCCCCCTCGGCGCATCCGTCAGCGGCACATAACTCACCCCAAAAATCTTCTCCTTCACCACGCTCCCATCCTCCTTCTTATCCACAACCCAGACATGTTGTGAGCCCCCGCCCAGGCCAAACGACCTCAGTCCGTTTTCTCCACCCGCCTCGACAGGAATAAACATGCGTCCAGGCGCTCGTAGCTGATCAATCAGTGAAGGATGCATCGTCTCTGCCGCAGCACCGACATGGATGGCATCGTAGGGGCCACCATCAGGAAAACCCAACCGTCCATCGCCGAGGACGAAGCGAACCTTACCAGATTCGAGCAGCCGGCGGCCAGACTCAGATTTGGCCACGTTTGTATTGCACATATCGACTAAGCCCTTGATGTGATCGATGCCGATGACAGTGCCCTTGGATGAGGTGAAAGCGTCGTCCGTGATTAGGTTGGCGAAGACATGGGTTAGATAACCAGATCCCGAGCCGATGTCCAGCACGCGTGAGTCTGGGTTTAAGAATGGGAGAAGGAGTTCACAGGCGTGCACATGCATGTGTGGCGCAGAGATTGTGGCAGCGTAGCCGATTGCTTGCGGGGAATCTTCGTAGGGGCTTGAGGTGCAGTAGTTCGCGCGGTCGACCTGCGATTGATTAATTCAATGTAACTTCATTTGTAGGGAGAGGATTCTGGGTGGGTGGAAGCAAAGAGGTAGAGTCAGTGGGCAAATAACGATCGAAAAAGTGAACATGGGATCACCCACCGCAAGCATAGCATTCTTCACCCTGTCATGCTTGATAAGGCCATTCTTAAATAGGTTATTAATCAGCTGCGAATTCGACTTTCCCGAGCTCTGCCAGGCCATGTTGATGGTTCTCTTAATGAAGCGGTTCGTGGTGGTGCGATAGAAGATTGCACACGGCTCGGGTTGTTGAAAGTTTGGGAGGCGGCAGTTGCTGAGAGATGGAATTTGATGAATGTGCTGAATCTGACGGAAGAGCGGAACGTAGATTATTGAAAGCAGGCCTATGCAGAAAGCAAGAAGGGTGTAGCTAATACAGCGAGACACCTTGATATATATGGGTATGAGTAGTAGTGTGCGGGGTATTTGCTGATAACGATACCGAGAATAATCGACTGTGCGGAGCTCTTGGCTTGGCTGAAATAATTGTTAGAGTCCAATGTGCTATTATAGGCCAACCGGAATCCACGTCAAGAAACCGTATAGCTGTAGCATATGATGTTGTGATGTGTGGGTTGATGCTGTAATGTTGTAATGCTGTGATGCTGTGATGCTGTGATGATATAGCTCTAAAGTTGGCGACAATCCTGGAAGCTGCAGCTATGACGTCGAGCCAGCCTAAGCCGAAAGTAGAAGAACTTTTCATCTCCCTGAACTTTAGCAGCAAACCAAGTATCCCAAAGCGTCCATTGGATAGAAAAAGAATTAAAACAACAACCTGTTGATGTAATCGATCGTATTGGGTGTTGAAAAGATTTGATGCATTGATTACCAAAAAAACGACACCATTTGCGCCGCCTTGCACACTCTTAAAACGCCAGAAATTGAAACCCTAACATACACGCAATCATTTCACACAAGGTGCATTTCATCGGCTGGCTCGACTGTGTCCTCCCGCTGCTGCTCTTCTGCTGCCTGTGTCTCCTCAGTTTTATCACCGTTTTCTCTATCCCCAATAACCTCCCACGCCAAATCCTCCTTTTCTGGGCGAGTAAAGAACTCATGGTGCAAAGCTTCTTTGGCCGTAGGCCGTTTGCTCGGATTCAATTCTAGGAGGGTAGCTAGGAAACGCGTAGCCTGCTTTTCGCTCTCCGTGAGCTGCTCCACGCAGCTTGACCACAGAACTATCTTTTCCCAGGAATACCCCTTCTCGCCAATGGTGGGTAGGTTCGTTTCGAAGACCTGTCCATGCAACGCTGCCGCAGCTTTCATGCGACGCAACCCAAATATGCTCGCAATCTCAATCATGGCATCCACATCATCGGCAGAATTGAAGAAGGGAAAACGTCGGCCAAGGAGTGTCAGCAAAATGACACCCGCGGACCAAATGTCGATTTTTGTTGTTTGTGAGGTGCATTTGAATAGGACTTCTGGTGCACGGAACCCTCTTGTACCAGCACGGTTTGCACGCCGCGAAGGGCGCGAGTCGTTTTTGGGGCACCCTGTAGACAGGGTATTCGAATGAGTGTTCGTGTGCAACCACATAGCACGATATCTACTTGACGTGGAGTTTTGCGCACAATGGCAAAGTTCCCCGCCAAGGTATTCTCGCTGATTGATGCTTGGTATTTAGTTCCATCCGAGTATCTCCTTTGGATGGGCAGGGTCTGTGTGTGGGGGTGAATTAAGATAACTTACCTCTGCTAGGCCGAAGTCAACAAGCACACCTCGTCGAAGCTTTGGGTTATATAGGAAATTGCTGCAAATTTCGTCAGCTAACGGTTAAGAAAGCATTACTCCTTGGAGAAAAAGAACTGACGTTGGTTTGATATCTCGGTGGATGATATCAGCTTTATGAACTGCATGGAGAGCCTTAAAGAGAGAGCGGAAGTAATGCCTCATATCAGAAACGAGGAACGTGCGATATTGCACTCGGAAATCGGTATGAGGGAAGTATGGTAGCACTGCTACTACCTGGTCCAGGTGTCGGAAGGCAGTGATGAGAGGGCAGACGGAACGACTCCCATAGAGATCGTTCAAAAGCTCAAGCTCATTTTGGATTCTGCCTGGGCTGCTCGTGACATATATTTTTTTCAAAGCGACATAATGTGGCCTTCGTTTACCCTTTCGTTGGGATTTAGAGTGGGGTTTATCATATTGTTGCAGATCTCGGTCTCTCTCGTGATTCTCGTGATTCTCGTCTTCAGACTTCCGCTCCCAGTCCCAGTCATTCTCATATTCATCGTATAAAAGATCTTCAGCTTTATAAACGGTGGAAAACGTGCCTTTTGTAGAACTATCAGTATTACACGAGATAGTATCAATTCATGGTGGGACATGCCAGTCAGCTAAACGAACCTTCTCCAATACGATTGATCAGTCGATACATGCTAGAGATACCCTTGAATGTGTCCTCGAGCTTCCTCATATCCTCCGCTACAGATTCGTCCACTTCTTCCTGTTCACTTTGTTCTGATAGTTCCGACTGTGCCTCGCTTCCAATGCTATGGGAATCTTCATCAATGGGAATAATTCTTTCACGGGTTTCTGTGTCAAAGGAACCACGACCTTCTTCTTCTTCTCCCTCTCCAGCGATTCTTAATATTTCAGCGGGTGAGAATGATTCTGCAGTATAATTGGCGGTGGTCATATTGCGGTGGGGGGAGAGAATTGGGGTGGAATGAGGTGGGCTGCACTCAAATACCCATCGACGACTGAAGCTCAGATTTGACGAATTTCAGTAATTTTGGGGGAATGTTGAGTTAATGCGCATATATTATTATAGTGTATAATGGTATTCCAGCCTGTGGCTTTTAATAGTAGGCAAAATCCCCCCCAATTGTGTTCCCGTTCGCGAAAAGTCGCGTTAAAAATGATGTTGCTGTTTTTCTTTTTTTGGTTCATAGAAAATACGGCCCTGGAAATAGCATGGAGAATGTCTGGATCAGGAAACACCATGCTTACAATACCGTATTTATCGGTACTCCCTACAGTACGGAGTACTACTATGTATTGGTAGGTAGCTGCTGCCGTAGCAGCACTGCGTTATTCATCATCCACCAAAATACATATTTTTTATTATAATATCTTTTAGAAAATCCATCTAAAACATTTCCTCTACAATTATATATCTTCAAGCGGTCTGGTCTAACTACAGCTGAAATACGGAGTATATCCATTTTCCTTTTTCAATTGCTGTCACTGAAGTAAATATGTCAAACGGCTGGAGAGATGCTGATAGGTGTATCCGCATTACAGCACACTAACCATGTCAGGAAGAAAACAGCGCCGCCTGAGAGGTCCCAAAGAAGGAAAAAACAAACAAAACACCCATCATCATCATCATCAGCAATACCATGATCAGGAACTGGAACTGGACCAACAACATTCATCCTCACCATCATTTTTATTTTCTATATCCCGCAATTCCCCGTCGTTTCATCCTGTTTCTACGACGCTATTTATATGGACGGATGAAACCATGGATTTCGATATCAATGAATCCCTTAAATATTATTTGAGCGACCCCGCCTCGGTTCCCACCCCAGATGCAGACCCGGAGCTGCTGGACTGTGAAAATGATCCCGAGTCACTGACGGGAGCCCTGATAAATGGGATTTTGAACCCCATTGTCGAAGCTGTGGCCGAAAACCCAGAAGGCCTGGCAAGAAGCAGCTTCTTCGACTCGTTGCAATTTCTCCTCAAGTGTGCCCCATCCTCTCTTCATTCTCAACGGCAAAGTTTCTATCAGCAAGAACCAGACTCTGAACTATTTAAATTATCTAGATGTTCTTCCCTACTCCCAACAAAGGCTCTCAGCAAGATTCTGGATCTTGTTGTGTCGGGCCTGGCCATCGAAGCCGATATTATTCACCATGACCTCGAATCCGACGAAACTGATGTTGTCCAGCACCACAAGCAACTTTTGGAGCTTTATGCATTCCTGCTGCAGTGGACGCTTTCCGCAGTAGAGACGAAGCTGGCAGAAAAGCCTGCTATAGCAGCTCCTGCGCGACGTGGGGCGGGAAAATCAAAATCAAAGCCCGCGACAAATGAGGAACACTGGGACTCCTCCTCCCAGATTCAGATTGCCATGGACGTTATGTGTAAGGTGTTAAAGCTGAAACTGGGGAAAATATTCATGACCACATCCGACCGTGACACATTTGTGAACCTTTTTACCAGGACAATATACTTAATTTTAGAAAGCGAGCAACGAGTTAAGAGCATGTCTATTCGAATGCATGCATTCAAAGTACTATGCATTGCTGTTAAGCACCATGGCCATGCTTTCGGTAGGATTTGCCAAAGTTTTTGACGGTTTCTTTTGTTTGCTTTTCTCTTCTGACCGGGATCCTAGGAGCGCAAACCTCAATTGTCCAGAGCCTCACTTATTTTGAGCATCTCTCAGAGCCCATGGCCGAATTTCTGCATATTCTTGCGGAGCAATACGATTATCCGCAGCTGTCGGATGAAATATTGAGGTAAAAGATAAGTAATTCGCGACTTGACTCGATTGTTACTGATTATGATTTGATAGGGAACTTGGAAACAAGGAATTCAATTCGAACGACACTAGAGGCCCGAAATCCGTGTCTGCATTTATTATCAGGCTTTCAGAGCTTGCGCCGAGACTGATCATTAAGCAAATGACTCTTTTAGCAAAACAACTTGACAGTGAGGTGATTTATTACCTTTGTTCCTTTAACACTGGCGAATATACGATGTGGCTGACGATGCTTCAGGCTTATACGCTGCGATGTGCGGTAATCGAAGTTTGCGGGAACTTGATATCGGATTTAAGCAAGCAGGAAGAAAGAAGTGACAACTACACAACGCAAATTAATTCCTTTTTTGATGTGTTAGAGGAGCGATTCTTAGACATCAATCCATACTGCCGATGCCGTGCCATCCAGGTTTATATGAAACTTTCCGAGCTAGAGCAGAAGTTCCCAAAACGTCGACAAAAGGCAGCGGAGCTTGCGGCCCGGAGCCTCGAGGATAAAAGTAGCAACGTCCGCAGAAATGCAATCAAATTGCTCGGTAAATTGGTTTCTACTCATCCGTTCAGTGTGATGCATGGCGGTCAGTTAGCCTATAAGGAATGGGATGCCAGACTGCAAGCTGTAGATGCGGAGTTAAATTCTCTCAGACCTCCACCAGAAACTCCTGGCCTAGGTGAAGATGTGGATGCCACCAACATCGACAGTGAACTACTTGACGATGCGACACAGATGCCTGACGAGTCTCCTTCCAAAGCCCCTAGATTGACGGAGGCACAGAAACAAGAGGCCATGAGGAAGGCTGCAGAAGAGGCAGCAACATCAGAGCTGCTCGCAAGACTACAACTGACGAGAAAATACTACCTTGAAGCCATTCGATTTATCGAAGTCCTGCACCATTCTTCCCAGATCGTTTCACAGCTACTGTCATCCCGAAATAAGAGTGAGGTTATCGAAGCAATGGATTTCTTTGTGATGATTGACGCCTACAAAGTTGAGACTGCCCGCGCTGGAATTCGACGAATGCTCCGTTTGATCTGGACCAAAGGCAATAGTGACGAGGGCAAAGGAGTTCAAAGCCATTTGATAGACTGTTACAAGGGTTTATTTTTTGATGCTCCTGACTCATTTAGTTCCAATGATGCTGCCAACTACATCGCCCGCAACATGATAAGCCTCACTTTTGGTGCCACACCTGCTGAACTCACCTCACTAGAACAGCTACTTAGTACTATGATGAAAGTTGGGCATATATCGGATCTAGTTATTGCGAAATTATGGCAGGTGTACAGCATCCAAAAGAAGGAAATCTCTAAAACTCAAAGGCGAGGGGCAATTATAGTTCTCGGAATGATTACTCTGGCTGACCCTGAGGTTGTGGTGCGCGAGATTGAAGCAATGCTTCGAGTCGGCTTGGGAAACCTCGGAAAAGCAGATCTTGTACTTGCCAAATACACTTGCATTGCGTTGAAGCGAATGAAACCCGGGCGACAGGCAAAGTCGCAGGACGTCGCCTCTCCTAAACTATCGAATGACCACGCTGTCCTCAGCAAACTAGCCGCGATTATCGAGATTGAATCGGATAGCAAGGAGTGGTATGGTGTTGCGGAACATGCGATTGGAGCAATATATGCTCTCTCGAAACACCCCGACGTGCTTTGTTCTGAAATACTTCGCCGGAAAACGAAGTTCGTTTTTCAGCCACACGTGCGACCCCGCTCATCCCAGGACAATAGCAGCATGGCCTCTGGTGGCTTGGAGGAGCCTGAAACTCCCAAGGGGAAAACGAGCTCTGTTCCACTGTCGCAACTGCTTTTTATAGTTGGACACATCGCTATCAAACAAATTGTCCACCTTGAACTTTGCGAGCTTGATTTCAAGCGTCGAAAGGCCGAGCAGGAAAAGAACAAGAGCACAGACCCAGCGCCCCAAAAGAAGAATGAGCCGTCTGAGGACGATGAGCTGGATCTCATTGGCGGCACAACAGAAGACGACTTTACAGAGGCAATGGGTCATATTCGTGAACGTGAGTTACTATTTGGGCCGACATCATTGCTCACCAATTTCGGCCCTTTGGTTGCCGAAATTTGCGCCAATAATAATACCTACCCTGACCGCAATCTCCAAGCTGCAGCAACTCTGTGCATGGCGAAACTTATGTGCGTATCTGGCGAATATTGCGAGAAGAACCTACCTCTGCTCATCACCATAATGGAGAGATCAGAAGACCCGATTGTTCGAAGCAACGCTGTCATTGCCCTCGGCGACATGGCCGTCTGCTTTAACCACCTAATCGACGAGAACACCGACTTCCTCTACCGACGGCTTAATGACAGCGACGTTTCCGTGAAGCGGACCTGTTTGATGACTCTGACATTCCTCATCCTCGCTGGCCAAGTGAAAGTCAAGGGCCAGTTGGGCGAGATGGCGAAATGTCTAGAGGATGATGATAAGCGGATTGCTGACCTGGCGCGGATGTTCTTTACCGAGCTGGCCACGAAGGATAATGCAGTCTATAATCATTTTGTGGATATGTTCAGCTTGTTAAGTACAGAGAAAGGGCTGGAGGAAGATGCACTGCGGAGAATTATCAAATTTTTGGCTGGATTCGTTGAAAAGGTACGAATATATCTCCCAACAGTTAGCATTTTCATTTCCATCGTCCATATATATATTGACATACATACTCTTAGGATAAACATGCCAAACAATTAGCGGAGAAACTGGCGGCAAGATTAGCCCGGTGCGAAAATGAAAGGCAATGGAATGATGTTGCCTATGCCCTGTCGCTTCTGGCGCATAAGAATGAGGAGATCACGAAGACTGTCACTGCAGGGTTTAGGGTCGTCAAAGCGAATGCTTAGGCTGAAGGCCCGGCTCAAAGTTGGCTACATTTTTGTATAATTTTCTTGGCCTTGCGCGTTTTGCATATGCGCGTGTTTTTGGTAGTGAGTGCGTTTTGATGCAAATCCGAAATCCAGCTTCTATGAAAGCTTGTTAACAATTGGCGTTTTGGGGGCGGTGGGAAAGGGAGGGGGAAGGGTGGTGGATTCGATGGCTAGAAGAACGTATGAATGGAGACTCTTTGACATCTGATGGCGTCTTGCTGGGTTCAAATTCTTATTCTTATTTACTTATTCTTCAAATACTGATATGTTGATAATTTAAGTTTTGTTTAATATCAATTAATTTTGTTTGTGGTACTAAATTGTTTTATCCTTCCCAACCCAATCCTATTAATTTGTAAGCTCGTCAAGTGAATTAAGACCAACGGTTTCAGCGGACAGGTTAATTACATATTTTTCTCCAATTAGTGCATGATTTGAGAAGCTTCTTACTGGGCAAACCAGGTCCCCTTTTCGTTCTCTATGTTCCGGCATAGGCTTGAAGAAAACATGGATGAGCACTGGATAGCAGGGGGGTCAACGATTAAGTAAGGTATGAACAGAGATTGAGGTATGTGTATGTTAAGATGTAAAAGCTTTGAATCAATTAATTTGGATAAATTTCCAATAATTAACATACCAAAGGTATACAGCAAATGCTGTGACAATGGAGATAGTGACGCAAGGCTGGGTAATGAGTAGTATATCCAGTAGAAAAAGTGAGACAAGTGTATGCAGCACATGAAAATGATAACAGTTTCAGAAAATGGGTAGTGAATAAGAAATAAAAAGAGGGAGAACACGTTCACTCCCCGAGGTCTATTAAACTTCGAAAAAGAGAAGGATGAGGCTGATGGAATAAGTCCAGATCAAGCAATTAAGACAACAGATAAGCATCAACAAGAAAAGAGTAGTTTGAAGGGGAAAGATCAAGAAGATATGCGCCGAAGTGTATGTATTGTATGGATGCGAGAACGTTATGTCCGGTGGGAACAAGGACAAGAAAAAAAGTCGACAGCTGGTGAAAACCTGACATCTACAGCTCAGATTCAGTTTCCGCTTCCACTCCACCCTATTCCTCCTCATCTCGCTCCAGCCTGTGCCATACTATCGTAATGTAATGCGTAATGTATGCACCGTACCCAATCCAAGAAAAACCCAAACGAAGCAAAAGAAACCTAACACCCATATATACCCAAGTACTAAGCAATCTCCCGCGGCTCCCCGCTGCAAGAATCCTCGATCCACTCAAGCCTAAAATTCCCTTCGTGCAAACCCATAAGCACCTTTTCCCCTTCTTCCGTAAGCTCTGGCTTCCCCGACGATGCAACTGGCACTGTAAAAAAGAGTGGCTTCCATTCCACACTCCTCTCCTTCCTCGCGGAATCCAACCGCCTCTGCTGCTCCTCTAGCTCCTGCTTCAGCTTCGTCGCAAGACTATACTGTTTCTCGCCAATAGCGGTGGTAACACGGGACCAGAATTTGCGCGATTCGTTTGGTAACTGTTGATCGTCTGGCGGGACGAGTTTGGAGACTTGGAAGAGGGGAGCGATGTCGATCAGGAGGTGCTGCTCTCTATCTTTGTCCTTTTCCTTGGTTGCGTTGCATTTATTAGACCCAGCGGTGGTTAGGGTGTAATATATCTTCTCATGCCAGCACCCCTCAATGCGGGCTAGGATGTCCGCTTCAGGTACATCCTTAATTTTAAACTTGGTGTCGTTCTCCGGGTCATAACTGAAGATGGCGCCGACGACTCTATTCTGCGCTTTACCTATCCAGCCCTCGTCGAGGTACTGCAAGATAGCTTTTATGCGTGTCTTGGCGCAGGTGATGAAGCATGTGTCTGCGACTGTGATGGAGAGCGTGCCACGTAGCAAGCCACCCAGATGCGCCGCAGGATGTGTGAGTTGGTATTCTTCATTGTCCCGTTCCCGCAGAGTTACGAAGATGCCTAGGTTGTGCTGCCCGGGAGTTACACGGATGCTGGTGCCGGTGAATTTTGCACTGATTTGGTCGAAGCCGCGAGCAGTGATCCCTCGTTGGGGGCAGTCGACATAGAAGGCAGAGACTGGAGGATGATGTGAAGTCTGTTCGGTTAAGTAGGATATTTTTACTCTGCCATTGGTGTCGACTGTGGTGCTACCACCAGTGGAGGAGGCGGAGGTGTGAGCGGTAGTGGTGATTGGGTTTTCAGAATCTTCTATTTCCCAGTTACACTAGAGTTAAGTGATTAGCGCTATTTTATCTTTCGCGAGAGGAAGTGAGGTGTGGGATTTCAAAATTGTCGAGATACGCACCCGGAAAAATTCGCCCAACACTGAGTTATATGGTTTGCAGGGTTTTCCTTTGATATATTTCTGAATCTCGGTGTTAGCATGAGCATTTCCTAGGCGATTTTAACTCTGGTGTGTATGCACAGTACAACTTACGAGATCCTTGGTAAACCAAAACCGCAGGACTTCCAGCATCCGGCCGAGATGGTCGTCAGATTTCCCAATGCTGTTGTAACTAATTAGTTATATGCTCCGTTAAGCGCCGTATAATAGCTAGTTATGTGTGTAGATTAGATTTGTATTTTCGGGCCTTACATACCTGACAAATGTCTCCGGTCTATCCAAGTAATTCCAGTATTCTATTAATAAAAAAGCCAAGAAGCCAAGCAGTCAGTCATGTTCTGGAGCTGGCGAAAAGGGGGTTTAGGAGCAGGGTTCTCGATCCCCTTTAGCAAAATGGAAAGATTGCTTTGGCATACCAAGATTCGGGGTTGGCTCAAGGAGTTGGGCTGGTAGAGAAAAACGAACAGTCGCGATATCCGAGACTCCGATGAACCTAGTTATATGCATAAAAATAAGGGAAATATCCAATTAGCCCATCTGGTTGGTAGATTGGCTAGATATATCATAATCGTAGCATCTCGATTTTTGCGCGCTTTCCTTTTTTGTTCCATGATCCCTAAACGGTTCAACAGTCCAAACAGCTAGAACTTACTGCCTCAGGATCCCCAGAAAGGTCTTCAACTTCGAGGAATCATCTGGAGCTTTCTCTGGAGCGGCCGATGCAATAGTAGTAGCCGTGGTGCTGCCGAGAGAATTTACTGTTCCGTTGTGGTTGTTCGTCATGGCGGAGCCGACAGACGAAGGCGGATCGAACACGGAGGAAGCGCCCGAGGACGAGGACGCCATGGAATGGAGACCGATTAGTTGGTGGGATATCTCAGACGGAAGAAGGCGATAGCGGGGCGTGCTGACTATAGAGTCCATAGAAATTCGAGAGATGTGCGAGACGTGTGAGGTCACTGACAGTACTAAATAACCGGGTCGAATGCCTGGGCTGACTCATCCACGGCCCACGACTCCAAGGTGCTGTGAACCATCGGAGAGGTAGTACCCATCATGGCCATTGTTAACGGCTGCATCAAAACCAAATCCATGCACTTCTCTGAGCGCCATTCTTGCCGCCTCTTTTAACCGGCTGAAGAACAATACCTAGTAACTACTGTTAAGCTGCTACTTACTGCACGGTTTTCTGGAGGTTGATGGAATAAGTTATTTTAAAATCGAGTTCTATATGACCGTGCCTTATTAGGTTGACTCCGAGAGAAGTTGATGTGCGTCGAACGGGAAGCAAAGATCTGGTTAGTGCTTGCGATAGGGGTTAACTTTACACAAAATCAAGTCTGAGATCGCGATGAGTAGGGAACGTGTCAGCCAGTCTCCTGAGGTTGCCTCTTCCGGCTTCACGTCTGTAGACATGCCGATTACAGAACTCGAGCATCAGCCTATCCTTCGCTTTTATATCGTATTCTATGAGCCTTGCAGATATGTGCTGATGTCAACTATCAAATGAAGGAGCGTAAATGTGGGGCGTGCGTTGGTTTGGCCAGATCGAATGCAATCTTGGATTACTCAAGCTATGCGTGAACTAAGAGCCCCTGCGCGCATCTACTGCTGGGTGTGCTGCTGGGAGTGCTGCTGGTAGAAGCTATGAAATTAACCTTGACATGGAAGTCACTGTGGTTTGATCTCCCCCTTGAGCCATCGGTGATCTCCATATAGGCCCCACTATGCTTCATAGCTTAATGATTATTTTGTGCACCAATACTAGTATGCAGGAGGAATGCTGCTATGTTGTTTTGATACCCATCTTTTATACCCATCTTTGAGGCAATTGTACAATTCCAAGATGCGATACTGCGCGATCTCGGTTGTTCGGGATATCCCTCGAAACAAAGTCACTGATTCAAGTGACAATTTTCAGCTTGGGTATGAGTTGAGTTTCAAGCTCATACCAAATGAGGCTGCCTATCCGAGGACACGGATAGAGAGAGACATGATGAGTAATGAGAGGCATGCGGGCATCGCAAGTAAACGCCGATACCTGAGGTAGAAGACAGTTTGGCTCGTTCTTAAGAAATGACGTCTGGGTTTGGTGCCGTGTGGTGCATTCGTGCGAAGGTAAACAAACAGTTGAAAATCCATATAAAGCATTTCCTGATCCCGCCATGTACCCTTGCAACTCCCAGCCCTACCACCGAGCTTTGGAAAGTATAACTTGCGCATATGACCTTTGCGCAACTTCCCCGAGCCTAATTTAAGGTGTTACCTCCGCTCACTCAACTAAAGAAGACCGAAATAGGAACCCAGAACACACAGATCCAAAAGAGTTCGGGCCTTCGTGAAGTGACAATATTGGACCTCCCAAGGACGAACTTCGTGGTGTTGACTGTACTTTCCGTCTCTGACCTCGCTGAATTGGGGAAGCGCCATTGCTTGCCAAATTGTAGAAAACCGGGTACAAGCTAAGTTTTGCGTCTTAAATCAGTATCTTCTCTTGGTTGGGGATTTCATAAAGACCGAAGAAAATTGACATGAATTTCCAGGATCAACACATGTGCCCGTCGAAGTTGTAGAATTGATCACATATTTACAGAGGAACATTTGGATGTCGTGCTATTTATCATTGGAATTCCGGTACCCCTCTTTGTTGCGCAGAACGAGAATTTTGAGGAAAGCGATGCCCATTTAGCAAGCAGATTTAAACTACTAGGCGAACATTGAAGCGCATGGACATGCTGGAAGAAAGATTTCTCTTCAGTAAGAAGTATCTCTCTCAAACTTCCCAGGGACGCTATCACTGACTACCTACCCAATGAGTGATGTGAGCCGGAAACACCATGACGTCATGCCATACTCTCGGCTAATCGCCATGGACGCGCATCGATGTCGAGGCGGCGTTTGTGGAGGTGTCGAAAACGGATTTCGTATCCATCAAGATCAAGGGTTAAGCCGCTCTAGTGGGAGATAGGTAGATATGTTTGTGGATAATATTGTGTACCCACTTCCCACAGGCCACATTATGTGAATAAAAGATAGCCCTTTTTTATTTGTTTACTTATATATGGCGCATAAGTAAATATTACAAAAACAAAGACAACGCTATGGCAAAACAATGTTCCCAATCCGGTCAGATAAGTTGGCTCACGAACATTCCGCCGGTTCGAGAAGGTGGCCCGTTCTTGCATTTATATGTATGGTCTATATATTTTTCATAATGGCTTTTCAGGTAAATATGTTTGTAGTTCAACGGGTAATCTAATCGGATCGCCATAAATCATAAGTGTTAAGAGGCTTCACCAAAGTCATAATGCCCCGTTTCTGTAGCGTGTTGAGTAGCACCCCGCTCTCCCACAAACTGCCCCCCACAGGTGTTACATCGGATCCGAAACGACGCAGTGTCCGTATAATAGTGCTTACCCTGCAGGATCTTGCATAGTGCCACCGCTCGCTCCAAGATAAGAGGGTCGGCCGCGTCGAATATCTTCGTGTCGAACTCCGGAGGCGCATAGGCATGGGTATACGGTTCGTCCGATGGGGAGAGGGCGATGGTGTCGTAGTGGATGCCCGAGTACACTACGATACACCGTGTCGGCTGGCCCTCGTTGAAGCGGTCAACGCGCAGCGACTGTACGTCTATCGAGCAGATCTCAACGTCGAAGTGTTTGCTCAATATGCTTAATTCGATCCCACCGCCCCAGGAATCCTCCGTCTGGATCCATCGGCAGTAGTCGTTCGGTGATTTTTCTAGCACCGCGGCCGAATACACATCTGGTTGCTCTTGTATTGTTTGCGCAACTATCGAGCGCAGCTCGGTCATTGCATCCATTGCACCAATAACTGCGCTGCTAACTGCTCGGAAGAGGCAAGAATTGTCATCGGGCATTATGCGGAGGACGACTGTGCCACCGTGTTCCGGCGAGGGGATTTCGGGTGGGTCATTTTCAACAGCGGTATTTGGCTTACGGGCTAATAATAGTGGTTTCGAGATATCTCTCTGTGCTGGTTGAGTTACCTGCACAGCTCCATTTGAATCAATTTGACTGGTAGTATCAGTTGTAAGTGACTGACGTTGTTGTTGTTGTTGTTGCTGGCTCGAACTGAGTGGAGTGTCTGTCACCGATTTGATCTCCTTCTTGCTAATAATGAGTTGCTCTCCATCCAGATTCGTGCCAATTTCAGCAATCAGCTGGGTTGAATCGAGCTGGTCGAGGTCGAGAGGTTTCGGAGGGTAGCCGTACTTGATATCGTATGATGTCAATGCTGTTTTCTTGCTGATCTGGGTTTGAAGGTCGTGGATGGTGGCACTTTCATGGAGCGAAATTGTAGACTGGCCACTAGGACCACGGATGCGTATTCTCATCGTCCGAACCAGACTTAATATGGATACAATGGTTGTTTATGAAATATTCGGGAACGAAGCATGCAATGCGAAAGATACTATGGATGTTAAAAGTGTATATAAAAATTAACCGCCTTTTTTCCTATCACCCAATCTCATGTGGAGTCGGCGACACACCGCAAAGAGAGTCAGAACGCGAAAACAACAATAACTCCCGCCGTTTCAGTGAGCGCAGTGAATTATTGAAGAGTCTGGCGTAGTAATAGATCAGATGATGAAAACAAAGAGAACTTGGTCTTGGTTCTCCTTCCCCTCATGATGCTTGTTCTTGAATGTGGCGCTTGGCGCTTGGCGCATACCGCTTACCGTCGCTTACGCAAAAGCTTAGCTTTACTCGGAATAATATATATTCCGTATCCTACCAGAACATCAAACAAACTTCTCTGTTGCCAACCACGAACAGGAGACCATCACAGACGCATATTGCTGGCGAGCATAGATTGCCATCCTCCCTGTTCCTCGGCGTATATACCATGTCCTTTTATTGCTGTTTGCTATAATCTACATCAATTGAACGATCACACGTCTATCGTGATTATGGAGGATAGCACTGGGCCCGAACCCGAACCCGCCGTCCCAGGCCCCGCGCGGGAGACTGAGACTGAGGCCGAGACCCAGCAGGGCGCTGATCTCATCCAGCAGCTTTCAGAACAAGCCAACCAATCTGTTGGACCATCAGAACAACTGCCTAAACCTGTGCAACCTTCACAGATCTCAAAGCCGCCTGAGGCCCCACAGCCCCCAATTACAACGGAGACAGATTCAAAACAAAATGAAGAAAGTAACCCTACAACGCAGGTAACGGATGAACAATGGAGAGCTATGTTTGATGTTGTTCTGGCGATTTACGATTATCGTGAGCCCGAGTATGATATTTTCCTGTTCCTGTGTTCCCGGTTTCCTTGAAAGCTAACTTAAATACAATAAACAGCGGATACGACCCGTCGCGCCTGTTCCATCGCAGCGTCAACAAGCGCAATGTCCCGGACTATTACGATGTCATCAAAGAGCCCATGGCCCTCAGTGTTCTAAAGCAAAAAATCAAGAATAAATCTTATGCTGATTTTGCAGAGTTTGTAAGAGATTGCGCATTGGTATGTATTATCGTTGCTCTCGATTTGCTCCAGGGTATCCATAAACGGGTTTCGCCCTAATATTTCCGACCTGCTTTCTACCTAGATCCCCCACAACGCACAAACGTATAACCGCCCTAAATCCCAAGCGTACGAAGATGCGCTAGTTATAAAGGTTTGCAACCCTACTTGACCACTAACTATCTCTACAAAAACATTGAGTGTTGCAGAAGCTAATGCCTCTTCTTTTGCCAAAATATAGGACGTCTTTATTTCTGAATTCCGTAAACTTGCCGAACAAGGCGTAATCTCTTCGGAGATAGCGGAGCTCCCAGACCTAGGAGAAATCCCTGAGGCAGACCCCCTTCCAGTCGAGGAAGAGGAGGAAGAGGACGAGGAAGAGGACGAGGAAGATGACGAGGCTGAGGATTCAGATGATGAAACTGGCCGTCGCAGACGTAAACGACCTGCCCGTGGATCCTCCAAAAGAGAAAGTGGCGCTAGAGATGATCCGAATAAAATCAATGACCCCGAGCTGCGAAAAAAACGCGGTCGCCCGCCTCGAGTGGATACCCCTATGGAAGCGCGGATCAAGGCTGTCTTGAAAGGAATACGCAAATTCAAAGATTCCACAGGACAGCTAAAGGTACGCCACTTTGAGCGGCTGCCTGACAAAGCCGCTTATCCCGACTATTTCTCGGAGATCAAGGACCCAATGGCAATTGACCTCATCAAAAGGAAATCCAAGAGGAAGAAGTACAATTCGGTTGATCATTTTATGAAGGATATGGACCTAATGTTTAACAATGCGAAAGCATATAACCAGGTGGATAGCCAAATATACAAGGATGCTTCCGATTTGCAGTCGGAGGCACATAAGCTGGCTGATCAGGAGAAGAAAAAGCCAGATAGTGAGTATCTGATGGAAGATGGACGGCTGCCATTACCCAATGGTATCTTACATAAAGGCGAACTTTGGAAAGTCGGTGATTGGGTCCATATTCAAAACCCGAACGATGTAACAAAGCCGATAGTTGCACAGATTTACCGGACCTGGCAGGACTCAGAGGGGCAAAAATGGGTTAACGCCTGTTGGTACTATCGTCCGGAACAAACGGTCCACCAGTACGAGAAACACTTTTACCCTAACGAAGTCGTGAAGACCGGCCAGTATCGAGATCACCGGATCGGGGAAGTTGTCGATCGATGCTTTGTCATGTTTTTCACCCGCTACAACCGGGGGAGGCCACGAGGGTTGGCGCCAGACAAACAAGTTTATGTGTGTGAAGCACGGTACAACGAAGAAAAGCATAAACTCAATAAGATCAAAACTTGGGCAAGTTGTCTGCCCGATGAAGTTAGAGAGAAGGACTATGAGATGGATCTTTTTGATGCGCCTCGGAAGATCAAGAAAATTCCTAGCCCGATCAAGCATTTGCTGAAGGACGACGCAAAGGAAACCGATGATATACCCAAACCGACGTGGGGTGCAGAAAATGCGCCACCGATGTTGGGAGCAGTACACCGCCGACCACGAGAGGAAAATGTACGGCATCATTTCTACTTCTACCTCTCATACATGGTATACAGGTAAAAGAAAACACTGACGCGTATTTCATCATTCAGGAATCCCCGCCCCCAGAGCCCACCCCATCGCCGCCTCCACAAGTTCCAGCGGCCCCAGTCGCACCTGCACCGCCCCAACGTCAAATGTCTATAAATCGCGCTCCGACCCGCCAGAGCATTGATAGCCAAGGCGACTACCGCATGAGCGTCAGTCCTTTGCCTTCCTCATCAGTCCGCTCACCAGGCCAACCAACTCCACACGCCCCGACCGCATCCGCTTCCCAACCACCCATCACACTTACTCGCATGCAACAACCCTTCCCTACACCATCAGCTACCCTACCAGCTGCCACCCCCGTATACCCAGCGGGATACCCAAACCGCCGCCCGGGGGCCCCATTTGCAAACCAGATCACGCAACCCGTCCCAATCTATCAACAGCCCCCCCCACCCCAGTCCTACTCTGCTCCGCACAACTTCCCTTCTTATCAAGCTAACCACTATCATCCCCATCCCCATCCTATCGCTCAGCCCCACCTCCAGCAACAGCCGCAAGCCCAAGCTTTAGCCCAACCGCACCTCCCACCAAATATTTACAACCCAAACGCGCCCAGACCAGTTGAAACGTTTATTCTAAGCGATAACGCCAACGCGGCTATCCCGGAAGATATCCGCCGACAATTCCATTGCGATGAGAAAGGGCGTGTGCTGTTCTTCACGAGCCCACCACTGGATGTAGTTCCACCAGTTGAACAGACGGGGCTGGGCCATTCACTGCGTTATCTGGCAGCGAAGGAGGAGAGGGCGAAGCTGATTCAGAAAAAGAGGGCTGAGAGTGAAAACATGCGGAATGAAACGCGTGCAAAGCGGCTCAAAACCACCACTTCCGCTCAAGCGTGCGAAAATGATAATACCCATCCCGATCCCGATACCATCACCACAGCTGATCGGAAAACCCTCTCCGAGCTCGCGTTGATGATGGCTGTTGCGCAGATGAAGCGGGCTGATAGGGATTGGTATCACATGTTTTATGGAGCGGACGGTGCTGTGAAGGTTAAAGCGGCGGATGAGGAGAGGTATATGAGTATCATAAGAGAAAAAGAGAAGGTGGATGCTGCGAGGGGTAAGTTGGACGTTAGGGAAGCCAAGGGGGTGGTGCCCGTTATAAGCTTAGCTGCGGGAAATGAGGTGTGACTGTTTAAAGGGGCAATTTATGAGTGGGGTGCTGTGTATGATATAATGTTGTTTTATACCTCCTTTTTATTTTTATTTTTTCTTCGTTTTTCTTTCTTTCTTTCTTGCTTTCTTTCTTTCCATCCACTTTATATTTATGCTGTAATTTATTTTATACTGGCTAATTTGGCTTGCACGTTTGGCACGTTGGCTTCGGAAAGGTATGTTTTTTTGCCTTGTATAACACGGGTGGAAACCGCAACTGAGAACGCCTTAAAATTCAGGGAAGGGAGTTAGACGGCTAATTGAAGAGCACGACTAGAAACTGCTTTTGCTAATACATTTCCATTATTTCACATCTTATTTTATTCATTTATTCACTATTATTATTATTATTCGTGGAAATCATTGTCGCTGTATTCCACTTAAGCCTTCTCATACATACAGTAGGTTTAAATAATAGGCCAATTGTGAATATATTAAATATGACGGATTAAAACTATGATATATGTATATATTAACATGAAAATATGAAAATGCATATGAATATAAATATTGAAATGACATGAATAAATGTTTCGGGATATGTGCCGGATGCAGGCAGTATGATGACATTATTTATCTGTGACAGGTTGAAAATTTGCAAAAATTGTTTGACAAGGATTTGATCAGGATTTGACATATTTTTCCCCGTGTTTTGTCTTCTTCTGGTTTTGGATCAAGTAAGAAATCATAGAGGGCAGGGGAATGGCTTGAGATACAAAGTTGAAGCATGATATGATATGACAAAAAATGGCAATTGGAAGAGAAGAAGGGTAAAAGAGAAGAAGATAATGGAAGAAGTATATAAAATTGTAGAAATAAATGAACTGAAACATAAATACGGAATTTAAAATAAATAAAAACGAACGGGTTATATAATAGGATATATATAATAAATGATCGAAAAACGAAGACAAAAAAACAATAAAAACCAATACAGACACCGAAATTTTATTACGACCGAGAGCCGCCATATAGCGACTCCATCTCCTGCAGAAGTGCCTTCCCCTTCGCGCCACTTCCATCTTGCTGACCCTGCATTGTCGTCACGGTCTTCTCCTGTTGCCGCTGTGACTGGGTCCCTCTTCCACCAGGTACCGCCGAGCCATCATCCTCCGCCGGTGGCGGTGGTGGGGGTTTGTTAATATTATTAATAGTACTGCTTTTATTCCCACTGGCGCCGCTGGTATTATTATTATTGTTGTTGTTATTGTTGTTATTGTTATTAGTGCTATTCGAATTCCAAATGGCGCTATTCCGCTTATTATTCTCCTCTTCTTCCATGGAAAACACGAGATCGCTCTGTTCCTCATCGATCCTGCTCGTGCTGATGGGGGAGGAAACGGCGCGGTCGAGTCTCCCAGAGCCAGAGCCAAGGCCACCACTACCAGCTGAAGCAGCATGCCGGGCTGAGCTGGGATGAAGGGAGGTGCTGCTGAGTTGTTGCGAGATCATAGACATGGAAGATTGACGGGAGGGGCTGGCGATGAAGGGAGAGACGTCACCAGAGCTAGGACGGCTCCCGATTGGTCGTAGGTTGGGGCTGGGGCTGGCGGCGTGGAAATTCAACGAGGATTCTCGAAGGGGGGAGCCAACATGGCCTAACCCAACCGCCTGACCTTCCTCCTCCTTCCTTTGTCGCTGTTTAGCGAATATTGCACCAAATCGTGACGGGCTGGATGCCAGTGGCGAACCGACTTTACTGGAACCTGTTCCTGGCATGCCCAGACTGCTGAAATCTCTGCTGTTGTTGTTGTTGCTGTTGTCCTGCTCCGTCCGCGACAGCCGCCTCATCCTCTCTTGGGGGGTCAATACGTCGTCGTGAAGATTTGTCGGTAGGTAATCCTCCTCCAAAGTGAAGCTGTCATCCCAGTCACTCAGGGCGGTTGGACGCGGGAGGCTTGCTGACAGGATCTTTGGTCGTGACACACGCTGGGAATGCATCAATCGGGGGGCTGATCCTTCGTCATGAAAGACGGGTGGTGAGGAGCCGAGGTTCGATGGTTTCCGCGAATCGAATCCAAAAGCAGTATCGTGAAGATTGCGAACCACATCTGAAGGGGGGCCGGTTCGCTGGGAAGGGGGAGAGGATAGATCGAGGCCAAACTTGGAGGGAAGAGAAGCTGCAACAGGGCCATGTCGCGCCATGTATGAAATTCCCTGGCTGTCGAAAGATGCAGGTAGAGGTGCGTCGAGCGCCGTGTGCCCGATTGGCGACATGGGAAGTCTTGGCTCGTCGATGGGAGAGCCGTACTTTGAACCTGTATCGGACATAAGCCCTGCATCTATTGTCGGGATACCGCCCTCGTAAGGACCGGGGGGTTGCTGTGGTTGGCCATACATATCCTCCTGGCCAGGGTAAGGGTACGAGAATCGGGCGGGGTGACCGTTTACACGTTGTTGGGAGAGCAAGGAGTTTGCGAGGGCGGAGTCTTGGGTGTGATAGGGAGGGGGATTTACACGGCCGCCTAGATTAAGATGGCCGCCGCTCATTCCCATGGGAAGATTTGGTCTGTTAACGCGCCGCCCATCTGGTAATATATGCGCAAGTGCGCACTTTGCTCCGAATTTGCAGTTTCCCTATATTCCAGAGTCAGAATTTTGCAACCATAAGAGATATAGTATCTACCTTTGTAAAATATTTGCACGGGGCGGAATCGACGGTAGAGTCCGTAGAGTGGAGGAAAGGACAGGCGGGGCCGGCTTGACAGGCGCCTTGACGGAAGAATTTGCATGGGACATGTTTGGTATCTGAGGGTGGGCAGGATGCATTAGCGAGTCACAAATAGAAGTAATACAATAGAATAGAATTGTTTTTGTCATGGAAATGATAATTAGGGAGAGCATACTTTTGCTGGTAGGATTCGGAGGACTGCGGGCTATGTCGAAGGGCGGGAGGCCTGACATGTTGCGGGCATGACCGTTCTGCATATGCGCTGTAGGGCCCGAGGGTACTGGTAGAGCGGCGCGATTTCGTAGATCGTTTGCCATTCGAGATTGAGAGGAGAGAGGAGGAGCAGCGCCACCGTTTGGGAGACAAGAGGGCGAGTTTCGCAGCTGGGATTGTGGGTGGGTATGTACAGGCTGTGGTTGGTGCTGCCGCATGGCATGCCAGATGGAGATGAGCAAAAAGCGGCAACAAGACAGCGACGGGCGATGAGGATAACGAGGATAGGGAGGAAAATGAGGAGGAAGTTGTGGTGTGAGCTGAGTTCGGATGGCTAGTGATGTGGTGTAAATGAAGGCGAAAACAAATTTTTTTGAAGGCAGAGATTTAGTTATTTAGCCTTGGATATATTTTGGGTTTGAGGGATTGGAGAATTTGGTGGGGGGGATTGATACACGGCCACTATTGAGCCATGGTTCTATTTATTTCCACATGCCAGATGCCAGAGAGCAGACTGGGCGAGAAATGTTGATTGGAATTACTTCGTCAACAGGTGGGTAAGAAAGAGATAGATAAATAAATAAATACAAATCAAGAAGCAGAAAAAGCAGATATCGATAAATTTACTCCATATAATACTCCAAATAGTCCATGTGACGGTTAGCCAGCAGCCCAGGTGGTTTTTGGCCTGCTGCTGACCGCTGACCGCTGTCCGCTGTCCACGGGTCCCTGAACCATCACGTGGATCAATCCACACGGCCACGGCCCTTCGCTCCACGCACGGCCAGCTATCCTTCATATTTCCTTCCTACTTTTCGTGGTCTTGATTGCACCTCGCCCACACCCGCTCACTTACCTTTGCCGGGGGAGGGGGGAGGAAGAGCCTGAATTGACTGGGCGAAGCGTCAAAAATGTCTTCCCCCCCCCCGACCACCACGTTCAATTGAGTTCTAAGTTCCCAGCATGCCGCTCATCTCCTGCTGCTCTGTGTCCTTCCTCTGCCAGTCCTGCCAGTCCTTCGCAGCACCGCACGCCTTGCGCTCGTTTCATGAAAGCACTTCCCATCTCAGTTCCTCAGTTCAGGTTCTCTCCTCGCTACTCACTGGGCCTTCTTGAACATGGCGCCTCACTCTCATTGAGACCTGTCGGACCTGATGATATAAAGATAGTCAGCAAAAGAGCATTGCCAACCCCTGCCTAAATTCGATCTTTTGAGTCAGCGGATATGAAAGTGGCTCTCATAAACCCGGTGAGAATGAGGATGAACAGTGACAATTCTGACGATGATGCCTTTGATGATGATGAGGGCCAGCTCCCCTCTGAACACTACCTCGCCCAAGCAAAGAGTCTGGATGTCTCTCAGCTTCGACAGAAACGGTACAGTGAACGCAGTTGAGGAAAAACTTGAGGAGACCCGCATGTACTGGGGGAGACGGATGGTTAACCCGCCCCACCTCTCATTCAGGCTGAAGGCTTACCGGACGCCCTGTGATAGGCATTGTTGGTACATTGGCAATGAATCTCAGACTCTGATGAGACGGTTTGTTTCCTCTATGCATTCTTCAGCTGGCGGTGCGACATCCATCGTGGCAAGAATGGTCGATGCTGCCCAGGCCTCCAGCACAAGAGCTCGCTCGAGGCTTTTTGGATGTTGTGGCATCTGGTTCTCAAACGGGGGACCAACTCGGGACTGAGCAAGGCTACAATTGTCAAGGTAGATGATGTGGGTGACCAATTGCCAATATACTCTAATATACTCTAGTTTAGAAGTACAGGAACAGCCCCTGGTTGACTGCAGGTCATTGCCCTTGTGACCAAACAGAAAGACCTCGAGCTCATCCGGAAACTAAAGAAGAATATGTATATTGAAGATGTGCCGAGTTCGTACGTGTTCTTCTCATCATCGCTGAGATGACATTCATCTATGGCTGGCAACGCATTCAACTCCTTTTCTCGGTGCAGCTTGCGGCCATCACTACCCGCCGCCCAGGGGCGCTTCTCCACCTTCGCTATTGGGATAGAGCGTTATTCCCGATCCGCGATCCAGAGGGCGGGCGCCCTCGACTATTCATATTCTTAAAGCCGGGCTTTACGAAGAGATTTCCGAGGAAGAAGACTCCGTAGGTGTCTCTGATTTATTGCTTCTAAGTATTGACTGACTGAATTGAGTAAGAACGAGTTTAAGATTCCAGAACCCATTTTTGTCTCCACTTTGATTCTCAGTTCGCATGTCTGTCTGCTCGGAATGCTCTTTCACATTGACGGCTTCAAGAAAATTTCAACAACTGGGCCAGTGCTGGATTCTTCGAAAAAACCTGCACAGTCTCACAGTGCTGGAGGGCAAGAGGCAGCAGGAGTTGCGATTAAAGATGAATTACTGAATAAGTTTGTCTTTTGTCAGGTAGAGCGGACACCTACTGAATTTAAAATCAACCTGGAGAAGTGACTGTTAGCATCCGCTGTGACATCCCGGATGCGCCGATGTGGTGAGATCACAGGCTTTGAGGAGATCACCCACCTGTACAATCTTCGATATGCTGGGGCCAGCAGTGGTAAGTATCCCATAATTTCTCTTATAACTCAGGCTAGCCTGACTGGCTGAAACTGCCAGTCAAGATGAGGTAGGTTATGGAGCCACTTATCCGGGACTGGCCACCCTCATCCAGTCTCAGTATTTCTGAAAATGGAGGTCATTTTTGGAACTGAAGAACCTCGAAAAAGGCAGGAAGATGAAATGGCACAAACCAGAACACGAATATCTAGAATCAAACAAGTCGGGATAAGACGCTTAGAGATGACTATAATACTAGAAATGTGGCATATGCTACTGCACAAGCCTCGAAAAGAGCAACAGCATAAGCCAGAGGCTTGTCAGAAACTTGTCGTTGCCGGGAGCGTGGCTGAGGGTTGGGCATATGCTACTGCTCTGCCTTGTGCCGCTGCCCTAGCTTATGCTACTATTCTAGCTTATGCTACTGCCCTGTGCCCTGTGCCCTGAAACTGCGGTGGGAAAAGCTGGAACCCACCGCAGTTTAATTTCTTCACAAGAGGATTTTCTTGAAATATATATCCTCATAGAACTCCTCACCTGAGAGAGTGTTCTTGGTTTTGGCGCCTTCATCAAACAAAATAGCTATGACTGTCTACATATAACATGCTGTCTATACCTATTCACTTAGAAAAGATGCCATGTCTGAAATTACTATACAGGAGGGCAATTTCATGAAAGATACTCCCCTGATAGGGTTCTGCTTAAATCAACTCTGTTTCTATTTCAGCATCTATCATGAAGCTGCTGACATGTGGAATATGTAGACCTGGAAAAACAATCATGTCTATGCAAATACCCAAGAACTTTGGAGGAAGTGTTCCCAGATTGCAGCAGCAAAAAAGTTGCAAGCCAGTACTAGCACAGAAATAGACTGTAACTCAGAAACACCATGCGAGGGCTTAAGATGTGCTTCAATTCAATACTGTTACCGTTTCATAGTTTTATATTACGTTCTTCCATGTGATCGAGCAGATCATATGCTTTCTTGAAGACGTCCGTCATAGTCTCCAAGCAAGGAAGAGGCAGGGCTCAAGATGGGTGATTTCTGAGGACAAGATTGAGGAACTTCTTGAGAAGAAGAAGCCCTCCCGAGGCGAATGAGCTCCATGAAAAGAACAAGCTCCTTGAGAATGAGGTGTTTTCTAAGGAGGACAAGCTCTCTAGGGATGATGAGCTCTCTGGGAATGATGAGGTCCCTAGGGACTAATGCACATAAGCCCATGGCATTCTGTGGCCGTCGAGCGACAGGGGGCTAAAGGCGGCGGAGGTCAGTTTGATATCTATGCCTCTGAAAAGGACCAAGGGCTTCTGATTGTTGATTAGTAATGACACTTGGTCTTTCCTTTTTGTTCGCTTTCAAATTTTCCTGCCTGAGAAACCTGAGAAACAGATGCCAGCGTTCCTTTCCCACTACTGAGCTCTCGTCTTCACCAGGGCCTGTGGGATGGATGTTAATATCACTTCATCAACATCCAGCACCTCACCAAGCGCCTTCAGGGAAGAGGGGTTGTTCATCTCAGCAGCATCTCAGCAGCAAAAAGGTTGCAAGCCAGTATTGGAACGCAATTCAGAAACATGGCGGCAATGTTTTTCAGTGGGAAGGAAAAATGCCTCGAGAATAGGCTGCAACATAGAAATGGGGTGTACAGACACAAAATGTGAGATATCAAGCCCCATGGCTGCAATCGACCTGTGCCTGCCCTCGAGCACCCTTTTGCCAAGCCTGGGCTACCTCCTAGTCTGACCGTTAAGCAGCCACACGACTCAAACATTCCCCTAACTTCAACCCAGCAAATCCTTGCAGCGCCAGTAACTTTACAGATAGTGTGTCGATTGTGTCTAACCTGAGAGAAACCAATCCTCATACTCGCTGGCAGCCTCTGTGGAGTCTCCATTCTGAAAGCAGATTATGTACTCTTTTCATGGTTCCCACTCCTGTGGTGGGTTATTCTTCTGCAGGGCTTTTGTGATCCGCGCTTTAACTTCTTCCAGTGAAAGGTATTTTGTGAGGGATTCTTCCTCTTATCTATGGGGTGGGAAGTCGTCCGTGTGCGCTAATGCGGATCACTGTTCGTTCTTTGGCCGAGGCAATCGATGCGCATGTTCGCTGATCCGGTTTTGTGCAGCTGGTTTTTCAGGGCGGCTATCTTGATTTATCGAGCCGTTTCGCAAGTTTCCTTCACAGAGGAGGCGCTCTTTTGATCATAAGTTTCTTCATCTCTAATTAATTATTACTGAGGCTTAATCCCGGCGCTTTCTCTTTTCCCTGGTGTGTGTATCCTCACATTTTCCATAAACAGCTGATGGGTTATCGTAACATCACTATCCCATGTACACAGTGCACAATGGGTTGCCAAATTTGTGGGGATCAGCACGAGATGTAAGCTTGGAAACAGGGCTCGTTTTAGAGGAGTCCGCATTTCAGAAAGACGTCTAGAGTAATCCTTCGGGAAGTATGATGTCAGGTCAATTTCCGGGTCCGCTGCCCCCGCCTTTTGCAGTCGCTTTAATGTGTGGATGTTGAATTGTGCTGCTTTTAACTCTTTTGAGCTTGCGCCATCCGGCTCCTCGAGTCTCTTTCTGTTCGACATTGATAGGCCAGAAACCAAGATAGAGAATCTTAACCTGGAAGAAGGCGGGAATGTTGAACATGAAGCGCAGAGTTGCGGTTGTTCAATGTAATGACTTCGATTGGATACTATGTCATAGTTTCGTAGAACTAGCCGCCTATTGGGCACCTGCAGCAGCCATTGGGGTCCAAGGCACCCTTGATTGTCTGGGAATTGCACCCATTTGAATAATCATTCCTTTTTCAGCCTAGTTAGTGGCAATGCAGGGCTGTGCTGACTAATCGAGCGCCAAGGCTGACCTCCAACTGTACGGACGAATAACCGAACTTGTCAATTAGAAGAAGCATAAAAATGGTTCCTAGACGACCAGGGGGAGACGGAGACAATGGCCAAACAGCTCAGACACACGTAGCCAAATCACGCGAGCTCTCCACCTGAAGGACTAAATAAAAAAAGAGAGTAACATTAGCTTGGATACGTTTGAGCAAGTAGCGACAAAATAGTCGTGGCCATAAACATCAGAAGGCGTAAAATAACCAAAGAAAGCAAAATGAAACTCAACCGCAGATATCAGCATAGATCTCGGACAAAAATTCACGGAGTCTCTTTATCTCATTGACAATCTCACGCAGGCCGTTATCACGCAGATCCTCCTGCTTTAGGAGAAAACTTTCATAGGTATTCAACCCGTACTCCTCATCAATGTGAAGAAAGTGATCATCATCAGAGGGGCGTCCGGGTTAAAGTCGATATCATAATTAGACAGTCTTGTAGATTCAGTTGAGATATTGGCGGGGAGGAAGCATTCAAGGGTGGCAGGGTGTCAAATTTACATGAATGGCACAGAGGTGAGGGTTGTGTTGCAAAAACAAGAACAACAATAATGACAATAGCCACAACAATAGGGTCAGAGTGATTACTCTACTTCCGGGTGTTCTCCATTGCAACATGCGCGCCTCATGCAGCTGTGTCAGCAGGTGAAGAGAACGGGGCAGCGGCATCTGAAAGAGCAGTTGAAGTTCTCTGGTGATCTCGTCCCACTGGGGTTTAACAGTGAAGGTTATGAACAGCGAAGGGCGGCCAAAGTGGCGGACAATGGTCATGGAATCTTGGGACAGGCGCTGCATGAACCGATCACCACCAATGAAGGTTGGCGGCATTACAACATGCCGGCCAACACTCTGTGGAGCAACGCCTTCACACTCAAAGGCACGTTGGGCATTACTGTAGAGGTCCGCCCAAACCTGCTTCTGATGAAGCGTAAGTACTGCAGCTCCTCATGCTCACACGAAGCCCAAGCACCAACATGAACTGTTGAAACAGGAGTGCACCACAATGTGTGGCAGCTTGTGGTGGTAGCAACATGGCAGGGCAAGAGGGCTTGCCTTATATCTTTATTTCAGAGTAGGTGGCGACATCCGAGGGCATCCTGAATGGATTGACTCTTATGCCAACTGGGTACGAAACTGCGAGAATCCAAGAACGGAACCAATTTTGGTAGCCTGTTCAGGTAAGTTAAAAGTACCGCAGCTTGGATTTTGCATCGCGAACATAGCGATTTTCATCGTCACGTACTAATATTTTTGATCTTGTAGATTCTGAGAATTCCCATCAGGTACTAGGTATGATGGAGCTTCATTCAACGCCAAACCATGATTTTCTGGTCCATATCCACTAGGTCAAAGTATCTCGCCATCCATCGCGTCCTCCACCTTCACCTCGTCCATCTCGTCCTCCATCTTTTCAGTCAGCAGTGCTTGCGTTTCTTGATGGTTTGAAAAAGGGATTGTCACAGAAAGAGGCATGGTGCTGCGGGACAGCTTACAAAAATGGTATTTTGTCATGTTGCTCACGCACACTGCGTGGCGGAAATGTAACTAGCAGAAAGAAACAACAGCGATGATAATGAAGAGTGGGCAGGAGTCACTTTGGCCATATCCATGAATACTTGTACAAATATTATATCAGAACAACCGGACGTAATCTCGCCTTGTTTCTTGGCTCTTGAGGTGTCGATTGCTCAGCCTGGGTGGCAGAAATACATCCAGTAAATTTGATTCATTTTTTATTTTATTGCTATTTATTCACCCACTTATTTATCTATCTATCTCTACTCTCACATATATTGGATATTAACACACACACAACACATGGAGCGAGCGTTGTAGGAATATATATAATATTATTTATAGGCTTGAGGCTGTATATTCCTCAACTCCTCCAGCTTCTAATCCCGCCCCAACTGGAGTCCTGTCCATCTGACCAGCCTCTGCATGATCCTCCCTCGCAACGGCGGCATCCAGGTTGTTCAGTCAGCTGCCGGTTACCACGGAACGCTTCCTAGAAGAAAATACTTAGGAATACAAACTCCAAGAACCACATTTAGAAAAGGAATTCACCTGCATTAACATTATGTCAAGTTGTACTGGGATTATATCCGAATAATCTGGAATAGCTACCTCTCCCGCCAAAATAAACCTTTGATAATAATTGCCTGCGAACTTCCGCCCTGCCCTGCCGGCAATATCCACTCGAACTCTCTACACGACGCCTTCCAGCCCTAAACTCTCCCACAGCTCCTCCTCTTTCTTAATGCCGTCTGGCAGCACCTCAGTACATCTCTCCCACATCTCCTTACAAATCCTTTTCCTGCCCACGACCCTCCCTTTCCACACTCTCCACTCCTCATCAACCACCTCCTGCTCCTCCGCAGAGACAACCCTCGTCGCAATCCTCCCGTCCCTTAATGGCGCGAGACGACCAAGCACCTCTTCCCTTTCCTTTTCCAGCTTGTACACTATTCCTCGTAGTTGGTCGATAGGTACGCGTGCGCTGAGCGCTGCGAGTTCTGCGCGGAGGGATTTCTCGTACTGCTTTGTCGAGGCAATTTGCTCGCGGAGGGCGGTTAGTTCGCTGTCGAGCGTGACGAGCTGTGCTGGGGTGGAGTCTGAGGGGCCATCTTGGAGAGTGTGGTAGACGATTTGTTTGCCTTTGTTTTTTTGTTTTTTTTTTGGAGGGGGGGGGAATGTTAAAATGGTTGTATCTTCCATCATATGGGAGAGTTTGTGCACATACCAGCAACTCTCCCTTCGATCTCCTTCCGTTCATGCATCTCCTTCAAGGCTTTGACGGTGTATGCTATTCTCATAGAAAAGAATTAATTTCCTTAGCAAAAACACAGACTCCCGAACTTAGTTCAAAAATATAGATAGTATTCTGGCCAGAGAAGAGAGCTTTACCTTTGCTTACTTTGTTGTGCAAATTAGCAGTAATATCGATCGCCTTAAAGCATTTTAGTTCGAAGTGGGTTAAAAGATCAAGTAATTTAACTAAACGTTTTGCTCCCTTACTGACGAAGGAGAAAAAAGGGGATGGGGTTCGTGCATAAGCTCATATCTCACTCACTGAATACGGTCGACTAATGAGACCTATGTCAGTCCGTTCCATAACTTCTACTTTTTTAAGGTGGAAATGGTCAATATAAAAGGCCCCGGGGGCGGGGGCAAAGGAGGGCGAATCCAAACATACTTCTGTTGGCCTATCCAATAACAATCCCAAATACCATGTATATTTAGCTTCTGCTTCAATCGTGAGAAGCACAATGGCACAGAAAGGCAAGATAAAAAGGAACTACGCCATTTCTGCTTGCTGCTCATCGGGGTAAGATCTCACGAAGGTATTCAAGAATCATCTTTGTTCCTATTGAGCGCGATTAGTTACAATAGGACACCCCAGCGATTGGATTACATGTTTAGGGAGATGTGACAAAACTTGAAGAAAAGAAAGAAAGAAACAAACGGAACAGGCCAGGATTTGTACTGGAACTCACCGTCATCCTCCTTATCCTTGTTCTCTTTAACACCTTTTTCTTTCCGTGGTGCCATACTTCGACATGAAATGAGATGGGTATTGGAGTCTCTGCATGTATTGGAAGGTTCCGTCTGTCTGCCTATCCGCGTCCTGCGAGCTGGAAATGTCAGCACCATGGGGGTATGGTAGTTATGTACGGAGTTGCGCTGGAGATGTATTCCATATTTGAATACTACCCATACCACGGCCCTCATCAAGGGATATATGAACTGGGCAGCAGGTAGACAAGGGGAAAATTTTGTACCGACGTACGCTACCTGATTCAAAATTCTCTGTTTGGTACGGTACAAATAATGACACGACGTGTTCTTTTAGTCCATATACTTTGATACATTACATGCAGCATCGGTTGCGCTGGGGGAGAGAAGACAGATACCTCCCAACAGGGTGAATCACGTGTCACACGCCGTTGCCGAAAAATGAATATGGGTATATGGAGGAAGAAAAGGGCAGATGCTATGTAGAAAATAATAATCGAAAGAAAGTATTTCATGTTTGAGGTTTGGCTTTTCATTACATTAATATTATAAAAAGGAAAAAATAAATAAATAAATGAAATAAAAAATTATAAGAAAATTGGTGAGGCGTCCCAGATGCTTAAAGCACGGTTAGTTGTACTTGTTAGTCCAACTTTGGGATATTTAGGAAACCGGAAAGAACTGGAAAAAGCTTGACAGAGAATATGAGAAAAATCGAAAAGTAAAGAGAAATCCATCAAGTTTTATAAACGTAGGTAAATGCTTGGGTAGCCACGGAGGCATATACTTGGAGGCAAAGTTGTGAGGTCGAAATGATAGATTCACACAACAAAATGGGGGATTGCATGCATCGTATAGCTCGGAAGAGCGGAAGAGAAAAAAGGAAACGAAAGAAAAAAAAATAGGTCTATCCATCGAATTGAATAACCAAGGCGTCCATCTAGGAGTCCAGTGCAGTCAGGTGTAAGAAGCATGCGTCTTATTCTGTAGGGTATCTTGGTATAAAGAGTTCGTTTGTGGAAAGTTATTGCTCTCATTTGTTCCCCCCAACATAGTCACCTAGTGGAAGGTAGAAGGCACGGCAACAGGAAAAGATATATATAGAAAAGGAGAAATGGGCGAATCGTAATGATAATTGTCCATAGCAAATCCAAGACCGGGATAGTTTAAAACGAGATTAGAGAGTGAAAAACATGAAATGGAAGCCAAATTTCTTTTTAGGCACAAAAAAAAAGGGGGGGCTGGGTGGGAAGTAGGGAGAAGCAGGTAAAGGCGTTAGATTAAGGTGCTAGAAGGGCGGGAGTGGGCAGGCCATTAGAAAGATGTTGGCTCAAATGGATCGAATAGTTACGGCCACTTGACGAGATCAAAGGTATAACGTAGCAGAGCCTTCTAAGTGTGCTCTGAAAGAGGAGGAGAATACGTAGCCTTCTTCTTTTAATAGGAAAAGTAATAAATGGACTGAGCGTGTCTGTGCAAAGGAGGCTAGCTGGGGAAAAAAAAACCAAATGGGTGAAAGGGGAAAAGAGGGCCTGCGCGTTTGATAGGTGACAGTCCATAAGAATGAAACCAAAGGAAAGAAAACTCCACATCGCTGTGCCGGTTTTGCAAAGGCATGGAGACAACAAGAAAATCAACAAATAGACAAATACATAAAATCAAACGAGGTATCAAGTCTAAGTTAAGGGGAGGGGGTAAGGAAGAGAGCATCACATCACGATCTGCAAAAATTTTTTGTTAGAGAGACCTTTCTATTAGGAACAACAGATTAAAAGGATATCTCGATGAATGTGTTACTTACGCAATCGCTATCTCCTTTGCCCTGTGGCACTCCCATCTCCTCAAAGGTCTTAGGCCCCTTTCCAGGGAGCCCGCCAGCGGGCTTCTGCACGGGCAGGCCTGCTGACTGAGCGGGCTTCTGACCAGGTCGTGCAGCTGATGAGGCAGGGGCGGAAGCCTTCTGAGGTTTCGATTCACCACGGGGCGGGTAGTGACCGCCGCCAGGTGGGTGAGAAGACGACGGCAAACGATTGCCCCGAGGGTCTGGGGCCATGGGTTGCATTGATCCATTATGATTGGAATGGTTGGTGTGATCAGGCCGTTGTAGGCGCCTTCTTCTGTCAGCACCGGACAGGTCTGGAGGTGCGGAATAGCCAATGTCCAATTTCGGGGTACCGGGTTGCGGTGCGTACCCTTGGGATTGTGACGGTGGTGGTACGCCGGCGGATGCGACTCGATTTTGTACAGGTCCGCCAGGATTGGCGGAGTGAGGGCGGATATTAGGATTGATTCCGAAGGCGGAGGTTGATCGCAAGCTAGGACTGTACTGGCTGGGAGAATTGGCATAACCAGGGTTCGGTGGTTCTGGGTATGGTGCCGCCGACACGGGCCGCTGGTTCATGGGGTCCCTGCTGGAAATGGTCATGCGCGACGGGTCTGGCATTTCTAAGGTATCTTGTTGAACAGATTGCGCGCTCTGGGGTTGTGCAAAGCGTTGAGCCCGACCATGAGAAGCATACTGAGATTTGATACGCGCGATGGCAACGCGCTCATGGTCTTTCCTTGAGAGAGTTTTGGATCGAGATATACTGTCGATCCGAGAGCTCGCGTCCTTGTTACCACTGGCTGCGGCCTTTACGTACCAAACCCGCGCTTCTTTTATATTTACCGGAACGTATATTCCAATCTCGTGGAAGTAGCCGAGAGCAAATTCTGCGGTTCCCAGGCCGCTTTGGGCAGCCCGTTTTGCATAGGTATACGCCATCTCGTCATTTTTATCGAAAAGTCCCTCATGCCCGCATAGGAACCATTTGCTGATTGCCATTTCAGCCTCAGGTTCGCCTTGCCGTGCGGCAAGAGCATTGTAATGTAGAGATAAGGCAGGATTAAAATCACAACCGAGCTGACAGAGCTCGTAGGCAGCTCCCATCTTAACCTGAGCTTTTGCGAACCCATGATAAGCGGCCTTCTCGATGTTAATCCTGGCGGTATTCAAATCATACGGAAGATATTCGTCCGGAACAGCGACCTGGGGTAGTTCACGGGCCAGTAACATTCCGTACACCTAAGAGAACAAAACATAACAACATTCCGTTAGTGGGAGAGTTCTACAATGAAAGAAGGATAGGAGTCTTACGTAGGCTCCTTGAGGAGCATTTTCGTCGCACGTCTGTGCAGCATATCGAATATGGTCTAGGCCCACAGCATAGTCCTGGCGTTGTCCATGTTGACCCAAGAGTATCATCATTCCAAGTCTCTGTAAAAAGTTGTTAGATACCGCAGCTTTCGTATTGGAGAGCCGCCACGTGGGACGGTTCATTCTTACATAGTTAGAAGCCGAGTCTCCAAGGCTGACACCCCGTTCATAATGCTTGATCGCTTTATGAGGTTCACCCGAATTCTCAAATTGCATGCCCATGCGATATTCCGCCCTTGCGTACCCTTTCTCACTAGCCTGAGAATAGCATAGAAAAGCCTCCTTTTTATCAACACGGAAACCGAATTTGCCAAACTCTAACCACATTGCTTTGATAAACAACGCTCTGGGGTGATTTTGCTCAGCCAGGAAAGAGACGACATTGATGGCGTCCGTTTTCAATTGGCGTTCTATCTGCGGGGTTTGCGGCCTAGGAGGTTGGAAGACTGCCATCCGCGCTTCATTTTGCATGGCAACTTCGACATAGGACAGAGCGTCCTGAGCCCAAGCAAGTTGCATTTCTGGATCATTTGAGCTCAGGACTGCAACACGGCCACTCTCCAAATTTGCTTCTCGTTGATCGTCAGTTGGAGGGACATTGGATGGAGGGTTTCGTAAAACTGGAAATGGAGAGAAATTAGGGGCCTCGCTGAACGACTGCGGAGGTTGCCCATAGACATGCTGGCCATAAGGGTCTTGGTATAATCGGTCATCCTGTGGATACCCTTGATTTGGTACCGACGAAGTTCGATTTGGGTACTGTTGCTGTTGCTGCTGTGGTAGTTGGTAATCGTACTGAGCGTGATGGCTGGCCATGCGGCTTGGCCCGTAGGCTTCCTGTTCAAGATGGGCGAGGTTATCTTGCATGTTTTCAGGGACTTCTGGCATCACCCTAAGAGAAGCAGCCAAGGTAGTTAGTACATTAGGAAAAGCGTGGGAACATGTCCAGGGGGGAGGATATGAAAAAGAGTAGCTTTTTAGGGTTTGAAAAGTATGATTTTTCGGAGGCGAGGGGGAAAGTTTTTCTTTTCCTCCTTTTTTTTTCTTCTTCTTCTGTTAGGAGGAATAAGATGTAACATTACCTTTGAGGTGCTGGAGAGATCACTTCGGGCATTTGGAAAGCATCAACATTTCCTGGATAGAAAGTGGCGCCCATATGAGGATTGGGAGATTGTTGGTGAGCAGACATGGTGTCAAAAGGAGGGACACAGGGACGAGGGACAGGTTTAATAATATTCTTGTCGTTGCAGCGACAAGTAAGCTATGCTAACCACTCCTGGGCTGGGTTATTCAACATGGGGCTGGTATCTCGACCGCGCCCTGTCTGGTGTACTCTGCAGGGCAAGTGTGTGCTTGTGTTTTGCGTGGGATCGGCTAATTCGATGGTGAAGCAGCAACCCCTGTTGAGACGAGCAAAGCCTTTTAGTATTATTAGTTGAAGCAAGGAGTGGACCTGTCATGGAGTAGTGGGCCGGGCATGTTATCAAGCCCCGCGGTGCTCCTTGTGGTGCAGAATAGGTTGCTGGAGGCGGATGAATTGAAGGTTCTGGCTGTGGTGGGGGGATGGGAAGTTGTATTTTAGTTACCTAAATAGTTGTGATTGAAGATGTTTGCGGATGCTTATCTAGTTTAACTACGGAGTACTATGGAGGATATTTTAGGGCGGGAGCCGAGCCTCAAACCCCTCCTACTGTACTTGAATAGGGGCTGCCGCCGCCAACAAGAACAAGAACAACCAAGGAGGAGAATCGAAGCAAGTAGATACGCCGCCTTAATATATTCTGGCTCACACTACTCCGTATAGGTCATTTGAACTTGTTACTTCTGCCTTTCAAGTTCATGAACGCATCAATCGGTGCACGGTACTCCGGCCTTTCAGCCTTAGGATCATGGATGTTTCCAGGCCAGCTGGCTATTCCATGTGAGACATCCAAAAGCAGTTGCTTGCGAGTTCTATTAGCGATTGGGAATCCTATTATGGTGGATTATTGTTGTTCACTAACAACTACTATTGCCAGGTCTTGACCCAACCCGGGTTGCTGCGGGATAGGGATCGGTGCGCCGGGGAAGGGCTGGTCTTGTTAAAGTGGGCTGCCCATAACTTTTCCAAAACTCTGTTCCACTCCTCGTATTATTCTGGTTTAGTCGCTTGCTTCTGGGTTATTCGCCGAAGGTTTTCCCAAAAGGCGAGAACAGAAACTTCAACAAAACGAAGAAACTATTCATGATGTTTTCTTATTATGAATAATATCATTTGACGTCCGGGCGTTTTTTGAAAGCAGCTACCTGCAGCCCACAGCGGAGCCATCAGCCACCACACCTTTAGTTAGTTGCACTGCAATGTAACGATTTTTCTATTTTTGTTTTCTTTTCTGCGGCTGCTGCTAGCTCTGGTTTCCATCCCTATCTACTCCATACGCTGTTATTTTTACCTTATGCTGCGCCTTTGTCAAAGCGTAGGGAACTTCTTCAGCAAGACGCCACATCAATCATACCTTTCAATAATAATAATAAGACTGCCAATGTAAATGATGACAGGCTTACAGAACAGGCCAAGCAGGACGAGCAATCGGAATCGGAGGAAATCGTTTCCCCCTGGTTCAGAATTTCCAGGGATCCTGGGCTGTTTGGTGCCCCCAGAAATCAATGAAAATAAGATCAACATTGAAACCGCGGTCTGCAGGGCTGCTACATGCAGGCTACCAGCCTGTGTTGGGCCAGTTTCTGCTTCCCGATTTTACCCAGTTGATTTTTTCTGTCCGAAATGGCACGGAAAAATTTATCCCTTATTTCGTACGGAATTTCCATTTTGGGGGGATATTTTCAATTTTTGAAGATTGATATTCCAACACAGATAACTGCTCCCCAGACCGAGGCCTATTTGATTTCAATATTTTGTTGCGACCGAAGAGAATCATACAGACTGGATATGATGGGAAGCAAAAGGGATAAGATTTTAACTGATATAGCAGTGCCGACTCGCCATTACCCTGCAGTACTAGAGCATGCACCATTTGCAGCAACAATGCGAATTATCCCTATTGCAGGACCAGAAATTAAGGCAGACGCTTAGGAAGGAGGGGCAAATGGAGCGGTACAAGGTCGAAGTATAGTTGACGAACTTTGTGAGTTGAGCACTAAACAGACGAGTCGGAATGCAACTACGATGTGATGTACTCTGTACTCACAAAACATCCGCCTACGCCAGCAACATGATGGAATGTAGACAGCGTACGGAGCATGGACGTTTGGGGCCTTGGGTCATATTTTGAGTCGCAATGTGGAGCACCATCGGCAGCTGCAATATCGATACGTTTCATATTTTTTCCTTCGGACCGAGAGAACGGAACGATGGTGGTATTGTTTTGCGTATCAAATAGTGTTAATGAAAAGCCTACAGTGGATGTGGAAAAGGATATCCGTCTGTCTCCCTTATGTGGCGTTGAATATGGCATGTTTTGAAGGATTTATCACCATTTTTGAGCCACTTTGGAAGAGCATGGGGGAATCTATTTACACATTCCTGCTAGCATCCTCTCTCCACATACACTCCTACCCAAACGCTCAAAATGAGAGAACCACATCTCTAGTAGAGGAGGAATTCGGTTTTCTCCTCGTTGACTTCAACTTGGCAAAGAAGTGTCCCATGCGCAAGTACTTTGTCACTACTGTGAATAGGGGTCGTCTGATAGTAACAGTCCAAGAATGTTTGTTGTGATCCACTTTGCAAATACATAGTAGAAAGCGTCAACGTTGTCCATGTTGAAGTCACATTCAGCCCATCACCATCAGACTATTCCGCAGCCAAAGGAATTCTTTGATTTGTGTTCGTAAATGTTTTAACGTCATCCTTGATCATTGATGTATATCACATTTTATCAGACCTGCAGTATGTCATGCCATAATGGATGCAGTTAAGTGGCAGTTATCCCTTTTAAGTTCAGATTCATAACTGGAAGTCGTAAGGGAAGCACGCCTTGCATGCTGAATGAGCTTCGAGATATCATGCTCTAATATTTAGACTCGTGGTGCCACCATAGATGTCCTAATGTTGGATTGAAGAAAGAAAGTATGACTAAATCCTACCTAGCAGGGGTTGAACTGAAGCAATCCTCGGCGTGGTCTTGGCACAAGTCATCACCAGGAGACGAGAGCCAAACCTGTGGGAGTATACAACACTACAGATGTTAATCGGCACGCAATACACGAAGAAAATTTTAGATAAGGGTAATCCGAACATCACTTTGGTTGCCTTGATATATCAAAGGCCTAATTTCTACACGAGTTCACCAGCGAAACCGCTTGATCATCCGCGAGCAGCTCGGCCAAAATGAGCCCAGCAGAGAAAAACTTTCACCATCCATTTATCCCTTATGGTATTCAGCGTCAGTTCATGCAAGCATTGTATGACTGCATTGAGGAAGGCAAGGTTGGTATTTTCGAGTCTCCCACAGGTAAGTTGGTATATTTTATTAATGGAGAGAGGTTGAATAATTCAATTGACAAGTCTCAGGTACCGTATGTTTGTTTGCCTTACCAGTGATATACTGCCGATGAACATACATGAAGATGTAGTTGGCTCGAGTATCTTTTAGTGATTTACGAATGCTAGATCTGCGTTCTTTAACTATTTCACCTCTTTTCTTTATCGCTTGCTGGTTAAATGAAGAGTGATTGAAGTGAAGCGGCAGGAACTGCAGACCTTCCACCAAAAACACCCAGCATATCTAACTTAGCACAATTGTAGGGCAAATCCCTCAGCTTAATATGTGGCTCTTTAACCTGGCTTCGCGATCATAAGCGCGCAGAGTTTCTTAATACAATTGACCAGTCACTCAGTCAGTCCATCCCACCGTCCCTATATAGAGGGCTAAGCTAACATTCAATGATATTAGCGGACGGTGAACCGGAATGGATTTTAGAACATTCACGACGAGAGAAAACAAGGTCTGCTAGAGAAAGGAGAAAACAATTGGAAGATCGTTTGGCGAAAGTCCGCGCCGAGGAACAACGGCAGCGAAAGAAGTTTGAGGAGGGGAGCCATCCCTCTAAAAGAAGGGTAGGTTACAACCAAGCAGATTGCAGAAATGGGTGATCCTAATTATTATTCATGAATAGAGAGTGAATGTTGAAAACGCTGGCTCTGGGAGGGAGGATGAAAACCAATTCGAACTGGAGGACTACTACAGTGACGATGAAGCACGAGCCGCCACAGTTACAGCTTCGACAAGTGAGGGCGTTTTCTCCAGTCAAACTCTAGCTTTACTCGAAAAGCTGAAAGGAGAACCCGTCGATACGCATGCCGACTCCGAACCAGGTGATGAAATCCAAGTTTTCTACTGCTCGAGGACGCACTCCCAACTAACTCAATTCGCGCACGATTTGCGCCGAGTAATTTTACCTCCAACTGTGCCCCCCGAAGTGGAAGACGATACTATAGGTACAGATAATGTGCCCCATGCGGCTGACGCGTTAGAAGAGAGCGTGAAGCATATCTCTCTCGGGTCCAGAAAGACCCTTTGTATCAACGGGAAGATACGGGGCCTTGGTAACTCCACGGCAATTAACGAACGATGCCTAGAGATCCAGCGCCCTGAAACACCAGCGGGGTATAAATGCCCTTTCGTACCTACCAAGGAGAATGAAACGCTTGTCAATGATTTTCGTGATGTTACGCTGGCAACGGTGAGGGACATTGAGGACATTGGGAAGATAGGATCCCAAATTGGGATATGTCCGTACTATGCTTCTCGGTCGACAATTAAGTATAGCGAAGTACGTTTATTACGCCAAAGCCATATATCTCTTTACCCTTCAACTAACATTTTTCAAAAGATGGTTACATTACCATACCCCCTTCTTCTCCAAAGGTCCGCAAGGGAAGCGTTAAACATTTCCCTGAAAAACCACGTCGTAATTATCGATGAGGCCCACAATCTCATGGATGCCATTTCCAATATACATTCCGTGTCAATGTCGCTATCTCAACTTCAATTGGCCATTACCCAGCTCACCACGTACGCTCGGAAGTATAAAACTCGTTTGAAGGGGAGCAATAGGGCGTATGTGACTCAGGTGATTCGGCTGATGAATTCCATTTCTAATTATTTAAAGACTGTTCTGGAAAGAAAGCAACCTTCTGAGGGTATCCTGCTCCCAGCTGACATCATGACTGGGAAAGGCGTTGATCAAATAAACCCGCATAAGCTGTCACGATATCTCCATGAGAGCAAACTGGCGAGGAAGGTCGATGGCTTCATTGAGCAGTCATCTATGGTGTCACAAGCTGCGGATAAAAATGGTACTCGATCTTCAGTTCCGGTTCTATTCCAGGTACAAAGTTTCCTGCTTTCATTGATGAACCCATCTTCGGAGGGTAAACTATTCTACGAAATTAGCCAGAATGATGTCCTTTTAAAATATATGTTGTTGGATCCGACCAATTACTTCCGGGAAATAGTGGAAGACGCAAGGGCTGTGATTCTTGCCGGGGGCACAATGTCACCTGTACGTTACATCTGCTCCCCGGTAATGAAAAAGCACGTACTGAGCTGACACCGCTTCTCTGTTGACATTTTTAGATGCAAGATTATGCAGATCACTTGTTCCCTTATTTGGATCCAGATCAACTGAGAACATTTAGCTACGGTCATGTTATACCGCCTGATAATCTGACAGCCATTCCAGTGAGCAGGGGAGCTTTCAATACCGAGTTTGATTTTACTTATGGGAAACGAAACGATGAGAGCATGGTATGTTGATGAAAACAAAACTTCCTGTATTTTTCCCGATATCATCAGTCAGTAACAAATCTTGCTAATTATTGATGTATAGGTGATTGATCTTGGTAGGACCATTGCAGCATTGTGTCGTGTTATCCCAGATGGTGTTGTAGTGTTTTTCCCCAGTTACGACTACCTAAACCAAGTATTGGAAATTTGGAAGAAACTTGTCCCAAGTACCCAATCCAGCATTATTGATTCGATCGAAAGATCCAAAACTGTGTTTCACGAGTCCCAAGACGAAGCCACACGTGCCGAGGAACTACTCCAGGGTTATTCTAGCGCAATCCACTCTGGATCCGGCGGAGGCGCGCTACTTTTGTCAGTTATGGGAGGGAAGTTGTCTGAAGGAATCAATTTTTCGGATAAATTGGGCAGAGGGGTGATTGTCGTTGGGTTGCCGTTCCCCAACATCCGCAGCGCGGTATGGCAAGCCAAAATCCGTCATGTTGAGCACAAAGCATATGAGTCGTCTTCATCGGGAATGTTATCGTTAGATCAGAATCATGAGTGCCACACAGTGTCCGAGGAGACCCGGCGGTTAAAGGCAACGGCTGCGGGTAGGGAGTTCTATGAGAATGCCTGCATGAGGACTGTGAATCAATGTATTGGTCGGGCAATCAGGCACAAAGATGATTACGCGGCGATCCTTATGATGGACAGACGGTATGGCAGTCCCCGGATACAGAATAAGTTGCCGAAATGGATTCGACAGACAATGGTCGCTGAAGCGTCAGAGCAGCCAGTTGAGAGAACTATAGGGAATATTTCTGGATTTTTTCGAAGGAAGCGGGCAATGAACAGAATTACAACTGGAGATAATAGTAGAACATTATAGAAGGCACGAAAACAGAAATCTTCGCTCTTATATCTACAAAACCTGCTGACAAACCTTGGGAATTGGTAACTACCTCCGTGACATTTTTTTGGCTTATCTTATCGGATCGGATGCAGAACATCACATGACTGTTCTTCCAAATATGGAAATTAAGCCAAGAGAAAGCAGGGCTGCGCCCTACCTTTCCCAAACAAGTCATGGCCCTCCCTGGCACACATTAAGCGAGAGAGTTGACCCGAGTCTGCAACTACCATCGTCAAATCACACCTCAACGCCCAGCACTCACACTGTCTTGTCGAATCCAGCACTGTCGACAAGATGCCTACCCGACTTTCGAAGACGAGAAAGAGGTAAGTTATTTCAATTTCTCCGTGAATCTCCTAAACAGGGGAATGAAAAGGCACGCCGGCTCTTAAGCCACCCACTCCATGTTTTGAATAGCAGTCAAATTTACAGTCCATTCCATCTCGAAACCCCTTAATACGATCGCTAATATTTTGTCGACTGCTTCTCGTTTAGCCGCGGCCATGTCTCTGCTGGTTACGGTCGCGTTGGCAAGCACCGCAAACATCCCGGTGGTCGCGGTATGGCCGGTGGTCAGCACCATCACCGGACTAATCTCGACAAGTACCATCCAGGTTACTTTGGAAAGGTCGGCATGAGGTACTTCCACAAGCTACAGAACCAGTTCTGGAAACCTGTCATAAATCTTGACAAGGTATGTTGTTTCGATTTACGTTTACATGGGGCGGATTTACTTGGAAACGGAGAGAAGAAATTGGGAAGGCCACTTTTATTTTGGAGGTATATGGGCATGAATAGATGGAAAGCGCATTCAGTCCAGACACGGGCGACAATTACGAAATGGGTGGACAATTTGGAATATAATTGCGGAGGCTGATTGATTTTTCGCGGAAATAATAGCTATGGTCCCTCATCCCCGCGGCAACTCGTGATGCCTACCTTAAAAACCAGAAGACCGATACCGCCCCTGTCCTCGACCTCCTCCCTCTCGGCTACTCCAAGGTCCTTGGCAAGGGTAGACTCCCAGAGATCCCCGTTGTTGTCCGGGCGCGATATTTCAGCAAGGAGGCTGAGCGGAAGATCAAGGAGGCAGGTGGTGTTGCTGAGCTCGTTGCATAAATACAATGTGTTGTATATGTGTTTGTGTTTGTGTGTGTGTGTGTGTGTGTGTGTGTGTGTTACATGCGAATTGTTTGGTTTGGACGCAAAATATAATGAATGGGTGTTAAAGGGTGATCTTTCAGTCCCATGTATTTTTCTTCTTTTTTTGTGTCAAGACCTGTTGCTTAGAGCGGTACCGGGTTCGATACTTTCCATGAAAGAAAAATGAATTTTCACACAATTTGTGACATGGACCCCTTCCCCTGAGAAAACCGACGAGTTTATTTTATTTTGCCCACCAAAGTGGGACACACTGAGCAGCAGCCTAGGGGTTCTCTCATGATGTCCCCGAAACCGAAACCTCAATTCCCTGTCCGTTTTCTTGAAACCAATTTCAGCGTTCTTGAATAAAATACCTTACGTGGGAGTTTTTTTTTTAAAAAAATCGCTTCTTTTCTACTACTCTGGCCTGCGTCTCTCTCCCTACATCAATCGAGCAACTATCTATATATCCTCCGTACATCTTCCGGTTACATGTCATCGATTGATCTCACTCGCCAAGAAATCTCGATCCCTCTTTCTCAAGCGCCCCATATTTTACAAACTTGGAATTCCATCATTTACTGATATTTCATAGCCGGACGCATGGGTATCGTTCCCACGAATGCTTCAAAAGGGATCTCCCCCAACTCCATTGAAAGGGTGTCCATATTTTAATAAATCAGGAAGATAGGGAAAACAGAACATTCGGCGTGGTGCTTTTAAATTTTCGATGTCCGCACCCTAGGCTGCATATTCTCCGCGCCCGCCGCAAGACTTTCCCCAATGAACCGAATAGACTGCTCCATCATGCGTGGGGTAACCTCATGTCCCGCCTCCTCATCTATGACGTCCTCCAACGTCACAGCTCCATCAGCGAACCACCCGGCTGGGGAAATTGCTTTTTTCAGCCACGTCAGGAACGGCTCGCCCCGCGCGTACGGCACCAATTTATCTTTCCCGCCAGAGATCAATAAGATCTTTTTTCCCTGAAGGGTTTGTCTCATAAGCGGGATGACGGCGTTCTTTTCATGCTCAGTGGGTTCTGGAAGGGTGCCATGGAGCATAGGCTCCGCAAAAGCGGGGTCGCTCATATGGTTCAGGAAGAATCTAGCAGGGTCGTATTTCCTAATGGCGGCCATGAGCGACGGCGGGAAGGATTCTGAACCGAGAAATTTGGAACCCGGCGGCGTGGAGTTGTTCCAAGTGGCTAGTTTGGAGAGTTTGGCACGTTCGGTCATTAAGCTTGTGTAGTCTGGGGTGCCGATGATGACGATGGCATTGGTGATGCGGGGTTCGTGTAGGATACAACTCCATGCTGCGTGGCCCCCAAGAGAGACACCGAGGGCGAGGTTGGTTGTGATTTTGCGTGAGGCATCGGGGAAGGCGTAAGCATCCATGAAGTCTATTAGGAGGGAGACATCGCGGGCGGTTCCCTCTGTAAATTTTGTTAGGAGCTTTGGGAGCAGGGAGGAAAGAGCAGCATAGTGTAGTTTCGAGACGGGGCTCAGGGGAAAAGCCAAGTTAAAACCACCGCATTAAAATGATTTCGGGTAGCAAATCCTTACGAAAAGTAGCAAACATATCCTGCGCATGTTTAGGATTTCCTTCCCTCCATGCACCGTTTGCTAGCTTGTCGACGAGTCTCGAGCCATGGTTCCGCTGATCAAAGGCCACGGCGATTAAGCCCGTATTTGTTTGGCTGGGGGACACTTGCCCCACGCGGAGTCTGTCGTTCCAGTCTGCAATGGCATGACGCGCAAAGCCTTCCATAGAATCCGCCGTGCCCAATCGTGGGTGCATGAGATACAGACATGATACCTCCTTAGCCTGCGCGGGCAGCTCATCCAGGCCATATATGGCACAAAGGATGCCGGCGATTGGGATGACCTTCTTTGACACCTTCGGAATAGGCATCGAGTAGGTTTTCACCATGGGATCAATTGGAGAGGCCATAATATTAAGTTTCAAGAAAATAGGACTGTGAGGGAATCCATAGCCATCAAGCAATTACATCCACCCCAGACGGGCAATGTCCATATTATATTCATTGTGCCCGCTCCCGGCAACCTTCCGCTCTGAATGGTCGCAAGTCCGAGGTTAGAAGGAGGTCACGTGTATATGTGTATGGGACCATGGATTATTAAAATAAAGTTGCAGGACTTTTAATGCCGGGGAATTGTATTTACCGTTCCATTTCGACCTGTGGAGTTAAGGACTTTTGGGCCCTGAAATTACGCTTTTACTGCAGATCGTAGCTCTCAAGGCAACGAGAGTTTGCTGTTGCCACAGCTTTACCCACCTAATTCCCACGGCTCGTCTTACGTAAGTCGGTTTCAAGCCTCCCGAATGGGACGGATCCACTCTCGACTTGGATCAATCCACGGGGCTGTTACGACGAGGAGCATCGTCAGATCAGAGATCTAGACAGTTTTCTGCCTCTAGATCTTCTATTTTCTGCATTGCTGCAGGTCCTGAGCTTCGGAATTTGACGGCATAATGCTAGGTTTATAAAGTACCTTTGTTCCTTCCTTCTTTAACTCACATAACTGGTACGTGCCTCCTGGGCAACCTCTCATTGTGTTAAAAAGACCGAAAATCCCCTGACATTGACTATTGTTTGCTATTATAGGAGTCTGTCGCAATGGGAGAAGAGTCAACCCCATCAATGGCAGACGGACTTCAGCAATCTTCATCTCCACCACGATCGAGCATTCCACAAGACCTAAAGATTACGGTGCCCCACGATATTTCCCAAAAAGAGGTGAATTGCACTCCATCTCCCGAAGACGGGACCACGCAATTTAGTGTCTCCAAGCAAAATGCTGTGAATGGAGTCAATGGGACACATGGCATTAACAGAAAACCTGTGGCGTTGGGTACGGAATTCGAGCCTTCCGATTCAAAACCACCCAAGTCACAGATGGACAATGCTAGCAATAGCGAAGTTGGGGAACACCAAAGAAACGTACCCTTTCAGGCTGGGCCTGCTTCTGTCCCGTCACGAAGCCCTTCAGGCAAATCTTCAAAGGCAAAGTGGCAAACGGCAGAAGGAGGTTCCTCAACTCCACAAAGACGCCGGAGCGTGCAGTTTGCTCGAGCGACTTCTGATAGTGAAGGAGCGGGACCATCGCACTCCAGGGCTTGCTCTATTGGCCCAGAGGATGTAGATCAATTATCAAAAGATCGCTGGCTTCATTCGTCCCTGTTTTCAAAACTGAAGGCTTTTGCTGCCTCCCCGTCTTTTCCTACTCATGCCCGTACCGCGAGTAGCCTGACAATCGGGAACGATTCCGCGGAGCCTAGGCCACTTGGCGACACCGCCACTCCGGGATCTGAAAAGGGAGAATTCCGCTTCCCAATCACTCTTGGGGAGGAAGGCAGCGAGATGGATGCTGATGCGGAGTCTAGTTCTGGGGAACAAGCAAGTGGTGTTCCGAAAAAGAAAAGGAAAACCCGAAGGCCACCTGGTTCGGGGTCTCGTACCGCTCCTACGACTCCAAAATCAAGTGCGCGGCCACATTTTCCTCCAAACGGCTCCTATACCCATGGAGACAATTTCCGCGGGAGTCATTTCTCTCGCAGGACTGACCCAAACGCTATTCCTCGTCAGACGCGTGATGGAGTATCTGAAGATGAAGGCCGAGAAAGGCTAAAGCGAGATAATATGTGGAGAAGACGAAACGGATGGCTACAGGGCGCTCGAGGGCTAAGTTATAATGGTCCGGGTCAACCGGAAGGCCGAGGTTCTCAAGACGAGAAACGACCGAGCAATTTTCGACGTTTAACTGGATTTGGGGGTCAGTCAGACCACGGTGAGGGTCTTGCTGCTACTTGGAGGAGACACAAGGGAGAACGCGGCTCCAGCCTTAGCGCACAGAGATGGCGACAGATCAAAGCTGGCCTTAAAATGATTGGTCAGCGCAAAAAGGTTGAAAGCACTGTAGACCATGTCAAGTCTGCCGAGTTACTTGCTGAACTTACCTCCGGTATTCCTGCTGCTCTTTTGTTGGCAAGTATGTTTCAAAGGGATGAGCATGGAAGCCGACGTATCCCCATTCTCCTTGAGCAGCTCAAGGTTCATATCACGGACAGCAGATTCGATACCCACTCTAGCGATCGTCACCTGATATTCCGAATAGAACTGGAATATGGTAGCGGAATGACCCGAATGAAGTGGGTAATCAATAGAACCCTCAGGGATTTCGCGAACCTCCATATAAAGTATAAACTCCAAATCGGGACCAGGAGGTACATTCAACTCAAAGCACACGACTCAACACACCCGCTACCACACTTTCCAAGAAGTGCCTTCCCTTACCTACGGGGTGTTCGAGGTTTGGAGAGTGAAGGCGAAGAAGAAGCGGATGACGGAGACTATGAAACTACAGGGGACGGCACCAGTGGGAACGAAAGAGCGAACAAAAAAAAGAAACGGCGCTCGTCTCTAGGACTTCCCCGACGACGGTCTAGCTTGACTGCTCCGGCTGAGAGTAGTGCCTCGGGAGCTTTGGAGCCAGGCATTACGCGCCCCGCTTCTATTGGGGGTGTTAAAAGAGACTCGTACCCGGAACGCCAACGGAAAAAGCTTGAGACCTATCTACAACAGATGATCCGCTTCCTCATCTTCCGTCCCGACAGCAATAGACTTTGCAAATTTTTGGAACTTTCGGCATTGGGTGTCCGGCTGGCATCGGAGGGGAGCTACCATGGCAAGGAGGGTTTCCTCGTCATTCAATCATCGAAAGGGCTCGATTTCCGGAGAGCATTCAACCCAGCCATGATAAAATCACGACACTCGCCAAAGTGGTTTTTAGTGCGCCATAGCTACGTTGTTTGTGTTGACTCTCCTGAAGAAATGAACATTTACGACGTCTTTTTGGTGGATCCTTTCTTCCAAATCCAACCCCAGAAATTACGGCTGCGTGACAAAAAGCCCAAACAATTGGCTCAGTCCGCGAAAGAGTCAGCAACACACCCACAGCACCACACACTCAAACTTCAAAACTCTGAACGTAAGCTGAGGTTACTGGCTCGAAATGAGCGTCAACTCCATCAGTTTGAAGATTCGATTCGATTCATGGTGGATACGACACCTTGGTCTAAACCCAATCGATTCGATAGCTTTGCCCCGGTACGCCCGAACTGTTTCGCTCAGTGGTTAGTCGACGGCCGTGACTACATGTGGGTGGTATCCCGTGCCATAAACCAAGCCAAGGACGTCATCTATATCCATGACTGGTGGTTGAGCCCGGAGCTCTACATGCGGCGCCCAGCTGCCATCAGCCAGAAATGGAGGCTCGATCGGTTGCTTCAAAGGAAAGCGCAGGAAGGGGTGAAAGTTTTTGTGATAATGTACCGAAATATCAATTCTGCCATTCCTATCGATTCGGAGTACTCTAAATTTTCGTTACTCGATTTACATCCGAATATTTTCGTGCAACGATCCCCCAACCAGTTCAGACAAAACACGTTTTTTTGGGCCCACCATGAGAAATTATGTCTTGTTGACCATACACTCGCATTCATTGGAGGCATTGATCTCTGTTTCGGGAGATGGGATACCCCACAACATCTTGTTACAGATGATAAACTGACAGGGTTTGAACTTACAGATGTGCCTAAAGATGCAGATCATTGCCAGCTCTGGCCGGGCAAGGATTATTCGAACCCGAGAATTCAGGACTTCTATGATCTCGACAAACCGTATGAAGAAATGTACGACCGTGAGGTTGTTCCTAGAATGCCGTGGCATGACATTTCTATGCACGTTGTAGGACAACCGGCTCGTGACCTCACCAGACATTTTGTTCAGCGCTGGAATTACATCCTACGACAACGAAAGCCCACCCGACCGACTCCGTTCTTGCTGCCTCCGCCAGATTTTAATCCTGCTGACTTGGAATCCCTTGGCCTTGATGGTACTTGCGAAGTTCAGATCCTGCGGTCTAGCAGCACTTGGTCAACTGGAACACCCGACGTGACTGAACATAGTATTATGAATGCGTATGTCAAGATGATTGAACAGTCGGAGCATTTTGTCTACATTGAAAATCAATTTTTCATTACCAGTTGTGAAGTTGAAGGGAAGAAGATCGAAAACCTGATCGGAGACGCCCTCGTGGAACGGATTATTCGAGCACATAGAGATGATGAAGACTGGCGGGCTGTGATCCTGATACCCCTTATGCCTGGTTTCCAAAATCAAGTCGATACGGAAGGAGGTACTAGTGTTCGTTTAATCATGCAGTGTCAATACCGAAGTATCTGTCGTGGAGAGACATCCATCTTCGGTCGACTTCGAGCCGCCGGCATCGAACCGGAGGACTACATCCAATTCTTCAGTCTAAGGTCATGGGGGAAAATCGGCCCTCGGAAACATTTAGTCACAGAGCAATTATATATTCACGCCAAGTGTATGGTTGTTGACGATCGAGTTGCGATAATTGGCTCAGCAAATATAAACGAACGTTCTATGCTTGGTTCAAGGGATTCCGAGTGCGCTGCGGTCGTTCGTGATACAGATCTACTGTGGTCCACGATGGCAGGGAAACCATACCTTGTTGGTCGTTTCCCTCACACACTTAGGATGCGTCTTATGAGAGAACATATTGGTGTAGATGTCGATGAAATTATGGAGCAAGCGGTAGAGGCGCAGATTGAAGCTGGACAAACTAATACACGGAGCGAACCAGCCACTCCTTACAACTACAGCGACGAAATGCTAGATCGCGAATTCGATGAGACCACCGAAAAGCAAGACGAGAGGGAGCTGTTAGAACGAAGACACCGAATCCAAGATGAGTTCCTTGCTAGATCGGAGGAAATGCACAGTTTTAATCACGATGTTGATTGGGAACAGGCGAACAACCCCAATCTTAGGAGCAACAAAAAGCTCACTCAGGACTCAAGAATAATGAGGAATGAGGACCACAAGAAAGATTTGGAAGGTCATGGAGTTGATCAAATGAAAATCATTCAGGAGGCTGGTCATGGCGACGGCCGTGACTCTTTCATCATGAATGATAAGGGGGAATTCATTACCCCTGGTTCACCTGGAGATGCTAAAAGCCGAAGAGGAAAATCTAAGGCCCGTAAGGAGCCGCCATCTCAAACTGGAGATCAGAATGAACACTCCGACGCCCCACCGCCCACAGGAAAGAGTTTTGATCCAAGTATCTCTAGTTCCAGGCTGTCCACCGAACCTACGGCTCACGATCTATCGAGCAATGATAATCCTTCCCGCCAGGCTGCCCAAGATATCCCCGTCAATATACACACATTCACATCCGAAATCAACCGCCCAATTGTTGACAAAGACTGCATGAGGGACCCATTGAGCGACTCTTTTTATTTAGATATCTGGCAAACCATAGCCGAAAACAACACAAAATTATATCGCAGTGTTTTCCGCTGCATGCCAGACAACGAGGTCAAAACATGGAAAGAATACAAAGAATATACGGCCTATGGGGAACGCTTCGCTGATATGCAGAATAGCCAGTACTACGACGAGAGCAAATCTCACCCAGAAACTACCATGGCGAGTGGCCCTCCTGGCACTGCCATTGTCCCTAGTCATCTTGCCAAAGTCGAAAAGGTGGGAGATGATTTGAAAGAGAAAGTCCTGAACACAGTTAAAAATGAAACTTCTGCCGCAGAAGAGGAACTGAGGAACTGGGCGTCAGAAACAAACAAAGCACAAATCGAGAGGGAGAGGCTGGAACTCTCTCATCAAGATCATGGCACATTCCAAGGCGAAAAGGACACCTTAAAAGCAGTGGAGACGAAATCTTCACACTCCAGTCAGAATTTAGACGGAGCAATGGCATCGTTTCCCGAAATGGAGAAGAGCCCACAGAAACCTGACGGTAGCCTTCACCCAACGGCATCGCAATCTCAAAGGCGGAGACGGAGAGCGACCACCCGCAGCTCGCGGCGAGAATTCCACGCGTCCGACGATATTATCTCGAGGATTGAAGCTGAAGAGTTAATGAATTCTGTGCAAGGCCATCTCATAGTTTGGCCATACGAATGGTTAGTAGTGTTGCATTTTCAAAAACCGACTCACATGACACATACGGGAAACGCGCGAACTGACAATTGTGTTCATGTCACAGGTTGGAACGAGAAGAACAAGGAGGAAACTGGTTATACACTCTCGATCAGATATCTCCTTTGGAAATTTAGTATGTCTCCATTCGTGCATGCTTCCATCATATCCTTATTACAAAGCTAACGGATATTAACTAGCAACTAATCGTTCGACTGTATCACAACCCCCCGTGCCCAACTCGTCCTACCATGGGACAACTTAGTTCATTTTATGGCTTTTCTTTATACCCTACCTGGTACTCTCTTTTCCTATTTCCTATTTTACAGTTGTCACCCAACTCTCCGATTCCCGAAATTTCTTAGAATATTTTCCTTTAAAATACTTAACCCATTTTATAATTACGGCCTTTTCTGGTTTATCATCTGCTTCTTTATCATTTGTCGTTTCTTTCCGCAATACTGCTACTCGTTGCATATAACAAGGTGTTGCTGGGCTCCACTAGTTAGAAACTTCGCTTTTTAGTGCATCTGTTTACACGTTTGGTATTGGGCATGTTGCATATCAATTTTCCGTTTTGCTCCCCTCACTTCTCGTATTAATATTCTACCGGCTTCGCATCTCGCACATATTTTGTTATTCCCTTTCTTTCTGATTTTCTACATGCCCAGTTTATCTATCCCCCCCCTTTTTTTGTTTCTATGGTGATCAGCTGGGGCTATATATACACATATATAAATTGGAATTTGTATTTCTTTCATTGTCTCTCCTCTCTCTCAAAACACCCGTCGCTCACTTCGCCTATGCTAACCGAACCCAAATGAGTTGTCCTCCGTAGCGCCTCTAATTCAGCTGTTCTAGCGTAACCGCGCACGGACTATCACATATGTTGTTTATAGCAGGGGGCTGTGCAAATGAAGCCCCAAGTGGACGAGGCGGACCACAGCAAGACTGATGGCTGAAAACTGAGCCTCGAAAAGACCAACTCGGGAGCAGGCCTTTTGTTTTATGTTTATTTATAAGTTGTTTTTATTGCCAAACAAGCTATCGGCAGAGAAAAAATCCATTCAAAGGACAGAAAATATAAATAGGGGTATGAAACGGGCATGGAAGGCTTCCCAGCCGTCTGGTATAGAGGGCTGGCTGCATGTTGGAGGTGAAGAAATGACGACATGCAGAACTTAATGGTAGCGGGATTATATGCGGAGAATGTGAGCTATGTACATACTGTATGCACCTGTCGGACAGCTTTTTTGTGCTCTTCTTATTTCCCCTCTCATCACCTTTAGATTTTATTGCTCTCAGGTGTATTTCTATCCACCCGCCAGAATTGGGAGAGCAAGTATTCCGTAAGAGCTCGTAAGAGGCTGCTGGTATTCTATGGGTGGTGAATGGCATATTTTATACGCGACGCTTTATTTTATTCATTCATTTATTTTGTTGAAGAAAGGGAGAAGTAAACTACAAGGGGTGACACTGGCACATACAGAAAGCACACAGCCTTTAAGGCTCCCTGATCATTATCTGTTCTAATTATCTACGGAGTATGTGTGGACATTCTGTAAATGCTGGCGCGCATCATGCGTGCCGCGATTTTTGTCATTTTGATTGGTAGGTTTTCTTTTTTGGCCCCTCGGGGTCGCAACGTCATGGCATGCTAGCAGGAGAAGAATAATGGGCCTGTGGGTATTAAAATGGGAATACTTACGCCAGGAGGGTTAAGATCGCTTATTCCTGTGGGCAACTACATAATGATCGCCGTTTGTCGTTGTGGTATCAGCCATCTTTGCAATTTTTATGGGGCCTCCAGTTTTCTGCTCTTCCACCCCTGAATTAAAAGTTGCATGTTTGTATTCCGTACGGCAGCAAGAAGAAGAGTGGAGGGTTCGACGGATACCGCGGAAGAATCTAGCATCTCATTTTAAGGCATTCTGAACTGTAGGTGCAAGAACTGAACGCTTTACTAGGAGTCGTGCAACTACTGCTAAGATAGCATCCGCATTATCCCCAGTAGGGGCGTTATCCTTAATTCGAACACTAGAAGAAAGTTCTCAATAATATTGTTCACCCTTAACATTCCGTCAGGGGTGATCTACTGCTTCGGGGCGTGTCTACGGAGTACTCCGTACTCAGATCACCATGGTCAGGGTTCCCATGTCCGCTGCGGCTCAAACATTTCGCTAACGTGTCTAACCCGGCCTGGCGTATGTCAATCCGCTACCTACTGGGGACCTGGGCTGCGCTCAGCCGGTTTGCTCGACAGGTGGGTTTCTCATGGCGGCATTGAGGTTTTTCCAACGGGCACAGTGCATGGGCACAATCGTCCCACATCCCAAACGCATTTACGGAGTAGTTCAATAAATAAATAAACAAATCAACATCGCTTTGGTTGCTGATGGAAAAGGGTTCAACTAGAAAACGAAGCAAAATTGCGATAAACAACGGGTGTTTCCCAAATGCATGTTTCTTTGCCATTATTTTGCTCTCGATCAACTACTTCATGTGTTCGTATTGGGCCGATATGTGAGAACCCAATTATCCAATCATTTGCCTGCACCTCGAGCTACGGGATGGGGCTCTTCCACACAGCACAAACTACTGCATACTACGGAGTAGAGGGTTGATCCTTACCCCGCCACTGAAGTTACATACGAGGCGTAACTAACTCCTGGCTACCCCGTACTCCGGACATTGGTTAACAGCAATCCAGAGGAGATGAAAGTGGCCTTCATCCTCCCACACCTTTCGTTGTCAGTTCTGGTTAACTAACTAGCGCTCTGACAGAGAGAATTAAGAGTACAGTACCTTCAAGTCCCCCAGACGCCCTACAAACAGGTCATATCCATTGCTTGTTAACTCGTTGGAAACAGAATGCCACGACGGAGTACGGAGTATTCCATACTGTATTATCTACTATTTATTATCTGACGAGAGAGTTGAAGCAGAAAGATAGAACATCCATTTTGATGGTATTTCTATGTTGATTCGGAAGGCTATGCATATTTGATTTTACTACGGAGTACCAAGGCCTTACAACCTCGCTTGACACATACCTCTGGAGAGAATGTTCAACGAATTATATAGTTGAATGAAAATAAATAAATAAAATAAAAATTAAGTTAAATTGGAAACTTCTATTTTCATCGACTATCACGTAAACCAGGCGACGTCTCAAAATATTGTAATTATCATGAATTCGATCCTCCTCTACTCCGTACGGAGTATGGAGTCTTTCTCCTCCTACTCTTGGTACTTTCTTCGAGGCTGAGAGGAATGGATAACTCCTGGACAGAAACTCAGCTACGCCGCAGGGCTGGTTCACTTTTTCTATTTTTAAAATCTCTCGTGTCTGGCGCGATCTCGTGTGTGAGCCCTCCATACGTTCCCATATGGCTGGCCAGACTAGGGGCCGCTAACAGCGTTCCATTCACGAGGTGGCGCCCTCCGTCATCGCACTTCATGGCCTTGGCTTCCGTTCTGTTGGCAAGCCCCCTTGTTGAGAGTTTTACGGAGTAGAGCTAGCCTGTTACGCTCTGGTGATGGCAGGGAGGCTGTATCCCACGGCTCCATACAAAGCACTGCGGAGTCTCGACCTTCCAATGAGAGATCATTGGAAGCCGAGCCAATTTGCACTTGGCCTGATAATCGGAGGGCTCTGGGATGGCAGCATGGACATGGGCTGGAGGAGACTAATCTTCAAACGGCGGACCGTGCTGCTCCTCCCCCTTTGCTATCACTTCACTCCAATTGTGGAGCAGTTGTGTGTGCGGACATATATGTGAGCTGAAGCCTCTGTGTTTTTTTCTTCTGATGCTTCCTCCTTATCTTCTTTCCCCCTCTCCCCTTCTTTATCCGGGGGTATTCTTTCGTTTCGAGAAAAACCTCCCCTTTGTGAGTTTCAATAATTTCCATATAGTTCTGGTCTTCTCTTTTCTCTTATTTATTTTTCTACTGGTTTGTGTCTCTCCTTTTCTTTTTGTCTTATACATTGTACAAACATAATAATATTCCCGAATTTGCCTACTCATTTTCAGAATGGGAGGCCTGGGGCGTATTCTCACCTCCCTATCCATATTAGCAGTTGCTTCCCTGGCGTTTGGGCAGCCTTCTTCCATTTCGAATACAAACTCATTAGAGAAACGAGCTACCGAACCTTGCAAACAGGTGGCTGATGCGTATGATGAACAGGTCGCTGAGAATCCTGATGGTAGGCAAACATCGCTTTTAGACACCATCCTGTTTGCGCTGTCTTGCCCATCCTATACTGACTGGTGAGCCATTTGGTAGGCCCATTTTTCGTGTCGGCAGAACTCGCCCATGACTGCCTGGTTTCCGTCCCCATCAATAGAGGTGACGCTCTCCGATTAGTCGATGGCCTGACTTCGTTCTGGAAATGGCAGAGTACAATAGACTACCTGAAGGATCCCCCATCTGGCTATTTGCTACCGGCATCAGACCTGGTTGGAGAGCTGGCAAAGATCCGCAAAAATGTTGCCAAGGGCAAATACAAAAATGAATACGATTTCCAAAGTGACCTATCTGCTCTGGCAAGAACAACACATGATGGCCACTTCAACTTGGCGCTCGATGCCGCCAGCGTTTTTCGATTCCGTCGTAGTAACGCTGGGCCTCTTGTCTCCGTCTCGGACGATGGAAAGAGCCTTCCGAAAATATATTCCTTTTGTGAGCCAATTCACCCATAGTTTAAACATAATTCTTGGAATTCGATACTGATATGTTAAACCTAGATGATCTCAATGCCACTAACCCCAAATATACTCCTTCTCCGATTAAAGAGATCGATGGCAAAGATGCTGTTGAATGGCTGAGAAAGCTATCCTACGAGGGCTTAAACCAAGATCCAGATGCGCTCTACAATGATCTCTTCTGGTCCATCGCTTCTGATAACAACGGAGGACTTGGCGGTTTCTTCGCCCAAACTGGCGTCTATACCGGGCCCTCTGTCACATTCAAATTCGAGAATGGCACTGTCAATGAGTATGAGAACAGGGCATCGTTCTCCTCTCCGTTTACTGATGTTGTGGATGGAAAGACCTTTTACGATAAATTTTGCAGCTCTGAACTTGGATTGGCTTTCAAGAAGTCGAAAAGAGATGATGTTCTGGAAGCCGCCCCGATCATCCCGGAACTGGCGCCTCGTGATAGCAAAAACCCACGACCCCTCTACCCCAATGCAATTATTGATAAGGAGGGTGGAGATATTGCAGGGTACTTCCTTGAGGGCGAACACGGCGACGTCGCTGTTCTGTCTGCCTCCTCTTTCGAAGGGGCTGGTACTAAAGGAAGTATTGCGTTTCAGGATGTGATTGAAAATTTTTTGTCCAAATGCAAGAAGGCCGGAAAGAAGAAATTGATAGTTGATGTTACCGGTAATGGAGGTGGGACGATTCTGCTAGGCTATGATATGTTTAAGCAGGTACGTAGCAATAATAATGCTCGTATTTGGGATGTTTTCCAGATCGTATCAACTGATGTGACTTTCAGGTCGTTCCAAGTGGAAAGATAGACGACGCGTTTAATATCCGCGTTCAAGAACAGCTTGACATTATTGGAACAAAGGTCAACGCGATGCTCAACGACGGCAAAGAAACTCCTGGCGACAAGAACGAAAGGGATGGCATTTACGACCTTGATTCTTATGTTGATATGGATAACAAGAAGTTCGACAACTGGGACGATTTCTATGGGCCGGATGAAGCGAATGGCGGATTCAAGTTCAGCCGTCCAGCTCGCTGGGACTTGAACAACGAATACAGTAGCCGAAGAGGATCAGGCGGGATCGTCGTAACCGGTTATCTGTCCCGTGCCAAGGCGTACAATGAAGTTTTCAAACCGGATGACATCGTCGTCGTCACCGACGGCACTTGTGGATCTACTTGTGCCCTATTCACCAACCTGATGCAGAACGCTGGCATTAGAACCATTGCTGTTGGCGGACGTCCTCGTGAAGGACCTATGCAAGCTGTTGGTGGTGTTAAAGGCGCTCAAGTCCTCACCTACCAGCGAATCTATGACACAATATCCATGGTTTTCGACCTCTATTCCTCGCCTCAGGAAAAGCGCAAATGGGCGAGTACTGATTTGGGTGAAATCTACCGGGTTGGGAAATATATCTTGGCACGAACTGTCAAAGACGGCAAGGGCGCTCGAGTAAATTACCGCAACGCTGTGGACCCCAAGGATAAGGATCGAACTCCTCTACAATTCGTCTACCGGGCCGCTGGTTGCCGCATCTGGCAGACGCGTGATATGGTCCATGATATTACGAAACTGTGGGCTGCTGCCGCCGACAGAGCGTTCCGCGGGGGGGCATGTATTCCCGGATCGAGCCCAAACCCTGCGAAAAGCAAAGACAACGGTCGCCTCTTCCGTCCCTTCTCAACAGGCTCCTAGGCTATCATGATGCGAGCCGTACGGCTAATTTTCAACGCGTCTGCCTGCTGCCTTATCTCCTTGTCGTGTTACATACGGGCACCGTCAGTATCGCTGCCTCGCCACGACTTCTACCCGCCATATACTGGGCTTTCCCTGTTTTCGAAATGATTTTGTGTGAATAGTTTTGTTTTATATGCTTGAGAATTATAGAATATACCGTGTTTCGTGTACATTTATTCCTGTTTTCTAACTCTGGTCTGTTAGGGCGCTGGCTTTCTTGTCTGTGCATATATGATTTTTGATTTGCATTCAATATTTATGCATTTTACATATATATATATATACCCCTGTTCTCTAATAATAGAAGCAAGAAATATTATAATGTTTCAGCTCCCCTTCTGCGCAGCCGGAAAACAAGGAAATCAGGAAGCAGCAAGCGTATGTGGATGCAGTATTTATGAGTATCGATCAAAGATAAAGGACTGCGAATTTCATTTATTCATTCTTATTCTTATGTTTGTGGATTCGTGTATAGAGTATATATATCTATACGCACACCTACATATATTATATATTTGCTTTGTTTGAACTATTACCCGTTGTCCTCTTTGATATGTCTCCACCAGATCTTTGGGGGAGGTATCATGGCATCCATAGTCAAGTAACTACGAAGTGTATATGGTTTGTTGTCGCTTTTATGGCATTGTGCCATTTTTTTTTAAAGGTTGGGCTCCAGGTTCAGATCTGACTGTGTAGTCTCTTTGTGTACGAATAGGAGACCTGGAGGGTCTTCAGGATAGGTTATGAATATAGTTCCGATACCTTGTGTTGATTATCTTAGGCAGTGCTAATAGTTATTTTAGCCCTGTACCATTTGCCAGATCAAATCTCAGATCAATCCTACTCCGCAGATATTGAGAATCCCCGTCAAAGACTTCAACTAATTCATGCAGCACACACTCCGTACTGACAATATATAAAGTTAAAAATATTCTACAGATTATTCACACTGTCTTGATAAGTTTTTATATCAATTTTGTGTTTTGCACAGATGCCATGAAGATAAACTACTCCAGATCCGAATGATGGCAGATTTACGGTCTAATCGAACTTCATTTTTTACTCATCTTCCATCTCCAACCACGTTTTCAACCAGGGATGCGTTTATCTCACACGAAATCCCCTCCAAAAATGGTATTGACTAGCTAGGGTGTAGCGCACGAATCATAGGTGTCATTGCGTTGTACCGCCCAAGCTGACTGAGATTGTCGGAAGCAAGCGCGCGGTTGGGCTTCGATTCTCTCTCTTCAACATCATCCGAAAGAGATGTCAGCATCGTTCTGAAGGTAACCTGTTACTGGATAGAAGTATCTCCGCTGCTGGGATATCTGCTGAATGAGGACGGGCTGGTATGATTCCTCTCCTATTAATGGAGGTCAAACCACACCGGGCACCTTCAACCTAACTATACCTTTATGTTTATGTGAATGGCGGCTACTGCCCCAGCGCACGGCGGGTATGGATTGTCTGCTTCCTACATATAGACAACTATGGAACTGAGCCAACAACGCGAGTTAGCAGTTGGTAGTCAGTAGTTGGACTGGGGAAGCAAGTAGCCAACTCTGCACACCCATACTCTGGCTAATTCAACCAAGACAATCACTGCAGCGGCCAACCTGCCAAAGCCACACAATGTCTTTCAACCTTTTTTTACTCGCTTCATGCAGCTGCAAGAGCAAGACGCAACCCGCCACCGTTTAGGAACCAATCTTTGTTGCTGTTCAGACCTCTGCCGTCCCCTTCGGGGAAACTCGATAGGTTGAACTTTTGCACCTGGTGCTACAAGAGGGTGACGCTTTGTGTAACAGCTTTGGCCTTGAACGTGGAGCACTGTCAACTGAAAACAGCAATTTCTCCGTACGCCAATAATTTTTTATATTTCGGGAAATATCATCCAAACCTCAAAAGCAATAATTTTCCCTTGTATCCCAAAACGTTCTTGAAACTAAATGCTGTGAAATTTTGTGTGATAAACCATAGCTTCGAGGCGCCTGATGGTGCTTGCTTTCGATCTCCACACAGCTTGACGTATCATCTCACAGTGCGCAAACTTTGTATCCTTTTGCTCTAGCGGAGCTTCATGCTGGGTGGCTAAATTCAGTTGGTTGGGGACTGTGACTTGCGGCTACGGATGAATTACTGCACAGGTGCCCCAACATTTTATTCGCTCAAATAGCTCACTTTCCTTTGGGTACGTCCTTGGTTTTTGGCATCCCAAGCTGTATTGCGATGCTTGACGTGCTTCTCCTCCCCTTTTTGTTATCAATCGTAAGACTGCCCCTTTCTTTTGTGCCCGAGCGGTTGTGTGAATGGAGAGCTCAAAACTAATCTGGACCATATTTGTGCCACTACAGCACCCGACACAGCTTTTCGAGCTTGTGCGCAACATGAATAATCCATGAGGTAACAGCAGGTACACTGCGTTGACGCTCACTTCCCATAAACCTTGCACCCTGCTTGCAGGATGTTTTAGGTATACGATAAGCCGCAGGTATGGTATCTGCCACAACAGCTCAACATGGTCACAAAGACAATAACGTCAATGTTAGGATTACATCTGCCAGAATTACAGAACCGATGCATAAACGCCCATAAGAGGCATGATCTACATTTGTTTAACGCTATCATGATAGCTGACATTTGATGCTCGTCGTTCTCTTTTCACATACCCTGCATATGACTGACTGGGCCAATCAACCCAGCCACCCCTAAACTGGAGCTGCCGATTACTGTGGCTTCTACAGACACATAACACAATTATCTCTTCTGCTTCTTTTTGTGGAACAATTTTATATCTGTTGGGATTCCATTTCTGCGCCGCTTGTTGCGATGGTAGAAGGGTTTGCAGCGTCAGCTTTTATATATTGGAAAGTTTCGTGTGAAGGTTTCTCAGTATCCCACTTGTGTGTATTTTCCCCCAAAGTTGGCATATATTTCATTTTATCAATTTTTGCTAGATTTCAATATCTAGATGATATTACTGTCTGCGTACTTCTGATTAGCCCAAAGTTTCCTTTCTTCAGCCAAGCTTCGTTTCGTCTGGAAACCAATTTTGTCTCAGACCGAGCCCCAGGTCGATGAGAAGGAAGGGACGCTAGACCCTTTCCACAGTCGTATGGCCAGATTAGACCGACTGATACAGATTTTTAAGGCTTGATGGTGACCATGACCACTTCTTGACCTTGGCTATATCTTGCCCTTGAAACAAGCAGCTATTATATACAGAGCATTGGTAGCATTGCTGCCGCTTGTGCGTTTATGCATTACATGTTAACCCTATGCTTCCTCATATTTGCTGTTGGTGCTATGGATCAAAGTGAGGAATTTCACACTAGCCACAACCATCTGGAAGAAGATCGTCAATTGAACGAAGCTGTATACTGATCATTACACATCAGGCCTACATTCGGGTGCCTCGGATTTCCCTAGGGATTTGAGCCACGAAAGAGTTCAACCCGTAGAGGACGGAGACACGATCGAAGACAAAATTCAAGGTGGACATCGACAAAATCCCCTACAGCTTTTAAATTACGAGATGCCACAGAATATGACATTGGAAATCGCAGCTTCGGTACCTCTCGAATGCGGTGGTATTGTGCCAGTGCAACAGTATTTTCAGGCGCCAACAGATGTTTCAAGAGTGCCTCTGGACACATCCCAATCTTCTACTAATATTCTGAACGGTTTGCATGGAAGCCGCGCTGTTGAGTTTTACAACGCCTCTCCTATCTTTTACCCATTCGCAAACGTCGTATCTACTGCACCGGGCTTGAATTCTTCGCTAGAGGACCGTTGGAATGACCTCGGAAATACCAACTCATTAACTCATTGCTCTCCCGACACTAGCACCTCACGGTTGTCTACATTATCAGCAGGAGGCTTTCAGCCGATAGAATATAGACACCAATGCTTGAGCGACTCAAAATCGTTGACTGACACATGTCAGCATCGAACATTGCGATGGTATCGCGATTTGCAACGCAACAGACCTCCATATGGGACTCAAAGGTTGTTATTACCCAATCTCAGAAAACCCATCAGGAATCTGCAACCTCAACGTGATTATCCTTACGAACACCAGGGACAACCCGTACAATCTAGCATCGGATTCCACGCCTCCAGACCGATGAAGCAGAGAGAAATATTACCGTACGAATACCCAGATTGGATTTCGCGTTCGAATATAAAAAGTGATTTTAACAACCCTAGCAGAGATATTCTATCAGACTTGAAGATATATCCTGACATAGGCGTTAGTATAAATGATAATGACGGTTCTAATTCTCTACCAACGGCGTTCCCCGATAACGTAGCATACCAGTTCCCAACCGAGAACCCAACAGGCGAACCAAATGTTACGGATGTTTTAGTATGCCACCTTGTCCAGTATAAGCAGTTGCCTTAATACATGCTTTCTAGCTAACAGTGTTCACGCATAGAATTATATAACAACGCGATCAAACCCCGAAATCAATATCGGGGCCATCGACATGTCCTGCTCTTTCGCCATATGCCGAATTACAGCTCGTGGTTATCCTATCGTATATGTTTCTGATGCATTCCACCGCTTGACCGGTTACTCACACGAAGAAACTGTCGGGCTTGACTGTCGTTTTCTTCAGGGATCAACAGGAACCATGGAACCTGGCTTAAAACGCAGAACCTCTGATGATAGGGCAATTCGTCACTTAAAACTCAAAATAAACGCTAGATCTGAGGTGCAGGAGTGCCTAGTCAACTATCGAAAGGGAGGTCAGCCGTTTCTGAACCTACTTTCCGTGATACCGATCCGGTGGCTTTCGGACGACTATAATTTTATAGTAGGGTTTCAGCTGGATCTTGTAGAGTCTCCTCAGGCTGTCACTCGGAAAAATGGCGGTAAGTTCTCCCACACCATCCCTCACCCTCCGTTACTACCTTTTCTGATCGTCAGCTACTAGATGGCTCATATACAGTTAACTACCGAAAATGGGAACTCGCACCAAATATATATGATCCAGGAGGAACAATCAGTTCGCGAAATGAATATTTATCGCTCGAGCATCAGGGTCACGTCAACATCAATATCAATAAAGCCAGGGTTCAGAACCCCGTTCCTGTTAGGACCTCCTGGGATAAAATGCTTCTAGGAAGCTCAGAGTTCTTATTCCACATAATATCGACAACTGGGGTATTTGTATACGTCACGCCCTCAACATCCACGATTCTGGAATACGAGCCCGAGGAGCTGAATGGATCGACGATATCCTCAATATGTCATCCTTGTGACATAGTTACTGTGATAAGGGAGTTTAGGGACAATGAACCGGGCTCGGTCGTCAACCTTCTCTATCGTATTCAAAGGAAAATAAGTGGCTACACATGGTTCGAAAGCCTGGGTTACGTCTACATCGAGTCCACGCAAAAACAGAAACATATAGCTCTTCTCGGGAAACTACTGGTAGTCTTTACGATGTCCCGCGACGAGCTGATGAAGAACGGAGGTGTTAACGAAGGTGAAGTCTGGGCGAAAATATCCCCCTCGGGAATTTTACTTTTCGTTTCATCCAGCGCTAGTGGGTTTCTAGATAGGAAATCTGAAGACTTAGTGGGCGAGAGTGTCCAGAGCCTCCTCAGCGGCGAGTCGCGAGAAGGGTTTGAGAATGCATTGGGCATTGCATGCAGTGGGAAACGAGTCACCTATAAACATGAATTACAACATCATCGCGGCCACTCGTTACAAGTCCAGAGCACGATATACCCAGGCGAAAAGCTACACAAAGTATCGAAACCTACATTTCTGATTCTACAAATTCGGCTCTTGAAGCTAGGGAGAACAGTATTTGGTTTCCCGGCGAGCGGGGCTACAACGAGGACACGGAAGAAGAACAGCAGTAATGTAACGATGCGCCCGACAATTGCGCCCGATCCATATCTGTGTCCGGGCCCAGACTTTGTAGCCCAAGGCATCGGGAATCAAAATATCAGGCCTTCTTCATCCTACTCCCCTTACACAGGGAAACATATTATCCCCCGTTCTGTTCTTAAGATCGATCCAGATGATATCACAATATACAACAGCCGCCAGCAGGAACAACCAGAGTCAGCAAAAGAAAACAAAGAAAATAGTGATATCTTCGAGGAGCTAAATCCTACACGTGCCACAAACTGGCAGAAAGAAATAAATCATCTGAAAAAACGTAACAGGCTGCTCGCCGAGGAGTTGCAATACTTAACTACTTCGAAAAAGAGGCGGAAGCGGAAAAGGGACGCCGAAATGCCGGAGAAAGACTGCTCGCAATGTCATACGAAGACAACGCCAGAGTGGAGGAGAGGCCCAAGTGGGTTACGGGATTTGTGTAATAGCTGTGGATTAAGGTGGGCTAAACAGGTGAGTATACAATCCGTTAGATGTAGTTTCATTTCCATGTAGCCAGACCTTAATTCGTTTCCCTTATCAAGTATGTGTGTTGGGCCTGATTTTACAAGTTGTATCATTGCATATGTAACACTAGTATTGAAAGCTAAAAGCTAAAAGCTAATTCAAATTGCATTCAAGAATGGTCGAATAACCACATCGCCACGGAAAACTTCTTTCGAGCAACAGAAGTCAACATCGCGTGGAAGAATGTGTTCTGCGAGCTCGCAGACACAATTTTTGTGATATGAACCATGAACGGAAACTCTGTCCACGAGAGATGTCAGGAATAGCAGGCACGTAGTAATTTCATTTCCGATGCTTCTATTTCAATTCTTTCTTGAGCGCCATAATGAATGATAAATCACGATATGCTTTGGGCGGGTTGTGAGATAAAATTAAATGTGCAACGACATATTTGTTTAGGGGCGATGGATCAGGTAGAACCAACAAAACATAGTTAATGATGAAATGAAAGCAAGGGGCGTGTGTACTGAAGAAAGAGAAAGGAGAATAAAAAGCGGAAATTTCCAATTATCCCATACGGAGTGCTGCTTCAGTTAAATGGTTCCTTTATCGTGTTCCGACTGGATGGCTGGCGCTCCCTTGCGCGTAAGATCAGGGATGTTAGAAATTGATTTCCAATCCTACGGAAGTTTTATCTAATCTAAGCTGAGCTGCTGGCCTGACAACAAACCCCGAAGATTACGTGCGACATTCATACATATTTAGAAAATGGCAATCAATGTTACCACAAAGCTACCACAAAAGAACGACCCAAGATTGGTCAGTTTCCGATTGGGATATGGTGTCTTCTGGCATTGCTATCTCTAATTTTCTTTTCTTCATTTCTTCTTCCTCCGTTATTTCATTCCTGGGATCCATTTGCGGGATATGACTGCTTTTATTTTAGAAGTCTCATAGGATCTATCTTGTACAAGAGTAGATACCCCATGTGTGAATCTGTATATAGAGCTAGAGGCAAACGGAACCTGACACATTTGCTTCCTATTCAGGAAGAGCTGATATGTAAATGGTTACTCGAAGTGAAAGTAAGTAATTGAGTGAGTGAGTGAGTGAGTATGCACCAGAAATTTCCCAAATGAGAATTGGAATAGCCCGGGTCGTTAAAATTCCCCTACTCAAATAGTTAAGCTGGAATTGATCAAAGGACACGAAGGGTTTTTCCATGTTCCCGCCGAGATATGTCGTACCACGCCAAAAGTAGTCGCGTGCTCCTGGAGCCTGTCAACAACTAGAAGGCATGAGAATATCCCGACGAACAGAGTTCTATTCAACATTGTAAAGGAGGGAAAACGCACACCAGCCGACCGGACAGGTGTGACGATCCGGCTCCTTGCAGAGATTTAGCTTGTCAAAAGGAGCTTCAACTTGGACGTTCACGGTGTTTGGTTTGTTCCACCTGCACATGCTTGTCCGTGTCCAGACACGAGGCACGAAGACAGAAATAGGAGTTTAACATTAGGTAGTAGCTGTATAAGAATACAGATAGTCCGCGAGGACACTCTACCTTAGCTTGAAACTATAACACGTAAGGGCTGTCTGTTTTTGTCCTTTTTTTGTTCCCACGTAGCTTACTTGAAGGGCTGTTTGAGAACATTGGCAGTTGATACTCGTTAGGTTTCGAGATCCATGCCAGTTTTCAAAATGTTCACTGCAAGAAAAATAAACACGGCCCGAGAGGAGTCAGCGTTCAGATTCTCTTTCGTGTGCCTTTTGTTGTGTAAGGATGGAGGACCACATGCATTAGCCTGTTTTGTTGGAGGTCGCGCAACCGTAGTGTCCATCGCGGCAGGGTATCCTAGAAGCAGTTTTGGAATACACCGAGAAGCTCATTTTCAGGGAAGACAGTGATAGATGCGATAGATGCGACAGTGGTATATTGTCTGGCTGTAAATATAGGAGAGAATAAAGTAGTATTATAAATAAATATCCAACGTCGATCCGTAGATTGCCAGAAACGGCAAAGCGCGCCGTAAACACGGCCAACAGGGAAGAAACCAACCTCCGCAAAGAAATAACTGGCACCAACAAGGTCAAGCCTGTAAATGGATGGGTAGGCAGAGGCCGTTTCTTCTTGACATTAACCTTCCTAATGTATTTCTGACATATTTTGCTATCATCATTCTCAGCTCTGATTATGACTGCCCTCCAATTACGCCCGATTGAACAATACATACTCCGTACTCAATAACCTGACTGCTTTGAGGTGTTATTATTTTTATTTTTTATTTTCCAAACGCGCTTCCATTTCAGTCTAGACCACTGGTATAAAATTCGGATCCAATATACCCTGCGCTGCACTAATTGACGCCGCGTTGCCATCTTGCATTGAGAAGACCGATTACCAAACGTGCCACTCAACCTATCTTCGCCTGGGAACCTGCAAAAATCGCGAACGTGCGCCGGTGACGAACACGAAGAGTAGTTACGGGGGACGCCGTCGTCCGTGTTTGCCTACCACAGTTTCAGTTGTATTCTGCTTCTGTTCTGCAAACCAATGGCGGAGACGGTGTCCATTACAATCTGTGGCGATGGCGGATGCGGTATGTTGTATACCCTTATTTCTCCAATTTCTCAATCGCCCCATTTCACATCCTCGCACTTCTTGAGCTCGAGAAAACGTCGAGACCCTGATCTTTTACCAAGCTATCCGTACATTGGGATAGGATACGAGTAAATGGTGGCGAGGAGTTGATGGCTAAATTTTGTTGTTATTGGATGTAGGAAAATCATCGATCACGCTGCGATTGGTACGCAGCCAATGGACACATGAGTGAGTTTGTGTTCGCAATTTCGCAATTGCTCTGTTTCTGTCTGAAGATCACAGGATGGCTGCTAATCGTGCCGGGGCAATTTAGATATGACCCTACAATCGGTATGCACTAGTTCCCCTCCCAGCCTGCTTCATGCCTTTTTTGTGGCCCCTGAAACTGGAATTTTCGGAAGTGACAACGGGAAACCAATGCAAAAGTCAAGAAATGGTTTAATCCAGCCACGTGCTTACACCTGATCATAATACCCAGAGGATTCTTATTCCGTTACCCGCACTGTTGACGGCGTGCCGTACTTTCTTGCCTTAACCGATACAGCTGGCCAAGAGGAATATCGGGGTTTATGGGCTTCCTCTAATCTGAAGTCGGATGCGTTCCTCCTCGTCTACGATATCACAAATGCGTCTACATTGGAGGCTTTGGACTATTTCATGGACATGATTGATATTGAAGCAGAGCAACGCTTGGAAACCAATGCGCGGTTGATCAAGGAGTTGGGCCATTTACATCGCCCAGGAGAGCAGGTTGCCGTGGGCATGGCTCCACCCGTGAGGATTATGGCTGGAAATAAATGCGACTTGAAGGACGCAAGGGTGGTGACCGCGAGGCAGGGGTTGGAATATGCTAGGAGAAGAGGTTGTGGATTTATGGAAACGAGCGCAAGGGAAATGGTAAACATCGAGGAGACATTTGCTTGTAAGTTACATTTTACTAAGAGCCGAGGGGAAACTATTACTTGCATGAGCGGACCAACAAAGCTGTTTCGCACTCAATCACACGCAGATCTATTCCGCCCACAAGCTCTTCTGTAACTGTTTTTGGCTGAAGCTAACTTACTTCCAGTAATCATTCGTCGCGTAGTCGAAGCCCGGAGTCGTCATCATTTGCAACAGTTTCCTGTCCTGCAGTGGATACCAGAGCATTCGTCTCTTGCAGCTCATTGTATACCTCAAAGCTTGTTTTCTCCTGACCTTATTATAGCGTCGCAGGCCGATTCTCATTCAAGAACTCCGGCTCTCACTGCGAAAGAAAGGGAAATCACAGATACTAGTATGAATAATGGATTACCTGAAAACTCCTCACACAAGCCAAACCAATGGCAAGGCCTGGGGAGAGCAATATCGAAACGCATTCGGAAGATCAAGAGCCGGGACATCGCGGACCAAAGTCATAAATCGTCACCCGCCGCTACTCAACGCGAAAAGGGCATTTCTGAAATGGTTGTTCCTGCACCCAACAACCCACCGCAGCCTAGGGAGAATGAAGGTGATACCCCTGAATCTGCGATGACCCAAGACCGTGAGAATGACAGGCGTGGGCCCGGAGAACGCCAGAAAATTTGGTGGAAATGGATTTTTTGCCGAAATCGGTGAAACTGCATTTATTAACGTCTGCTACTTTTATACCAGAATTCATTTGCCTCACCTCGGGATTGACGCAACCTTGGCATGGCATTCAGCCATTCACGTCTTTGTGCATATTTTACATGATATCTTGATATTTTCTTTGTCGACATCTGTTGCTGCATCCCCATTTTTATTTTATTTTATTTTATTTTATTTTATTTTTTATTTATAAACTAACTCCATGCTCACGATTCACTACTATTTCCTTCGTCTCAAAATTTTCGATATATTCCCCTTGCGGCGCTGTTCGTTTCCAGAAGCCCTGTCCGTACGCTTTTTACTGTTGTGATTTTTTCTGAAAATTTCCCCTCGATGCCTGCCATCTTTACTTTTTTTTACTTTACTTGAAGACCCAGTCATATTTCATTTGTGCGTGTGTTCTCAACGCTCTACAGCCTTTTCTACTTTCCCGACTACCAATGCTGGCAGTCCCATGCCCTTTTGTCTCCTCCTTTTTCTGGTTACTCTTAAAGTTCGCCATTTCATTCTCATTCATACTTTTTTGGGCGCAAATTGCCAATTTTCCCGTTCCTTATATTTTTTCTTCTGCCGAATAAGCTTTCCAAGTTCCTATTTTCGCTCACGTATTTCCGGAATATATGTATCTTTTATCTCTCTCTTTAGACACTCCTTTTTATCCTGGGGGGGGGGGGGGAGGTCTTAGGTTCCTTAGGTTCCTTTACTCGATTCCCCCGTCTCTCGGGATCCTTTTTTTTTTTTTTTTTTTTGGACCTCTTCTTCTAAGGGAAGGAAAAGCCAAAAATTTTTCTTATACGGGGCGAACATTTTTCGTTACTCAACGCACGCCGGCTGCAGTATTCAACTCCATTTTCTTAATATATATCCGACATAACTACACACCGCACATCTAAGCTAACGGAGACTTTCGCTTAAAAACCTCATGGACGCACGGTAGATCGCAGCTGTTGGAACTATAAACAGTACGATTTTTATATTAAAATGAGCGACTGATTTATAAATACGATAATACACACGATGTTTCACGATCCAACTACCACAGCGAACGACAACGATAGGCACTGACGATGGATACAAAATGTCACATGACCACATAACCCGTGCAGTATTCACCCCTTTTCTAAATTAATATCCTTGTACATACATAATCATCTATCCTTCGTTTTAATACCTCTTATCCCCGTGTCCACCGCTATTTATTTCAATGAAACCTTCAACGAGAAATCGACAATACCGACTCCCTGATGAATGCTACTAGTGGATAAAATATCGACATCCGAAGCCGCAAACGACGCCGCATTGCCCTCATTCAACCCACCGCTAACCTCCACCAAGAAGGAACCGCGCGGCTTCCCTTTAGTGGTCCACTCATCCTTCAACAATTTCGCGGCTGCGGCCACTTCCGATGCGGAGAAGTTATCGAGCATGATGATATTTGCGCCCGCAGCGATGGCGGCATGCGCTTCCTCAATGCTACGGCACTCGACTTCAATTTTGGTAGGGAAGCCCGCTGCGGCGCGAGCGGCGGCAACGGCAGTGGGTATGGCTTGGGCTATTGTCGTTGCCGTTGCTGACTGCGTTTGGTTACCTTTATTGTAGCAGGCCCAAATGTGGTTGTCTTTGAGCATGGTCATGGCGCTGAGGTCGTAACGGTGCTGGTCCGCGCCGCCGACGAGCATCCCGTATTTTTCTACGAGGCGGAAGCCGGGGGTAGTTTTGCGGGTTCCGGCTATGATTCCGTTCCAGCCATGAGAGCGGAGAATGTTGACGAGATTAGATGTCCTTGGAGTATTTTCTTTTAGTCAGGGCCCTTTTTGGATGGTATATAGTGATATGAAATGCGGAAGTTGGAGGGAGAGATTTACTTCGTGGCAATCCCAGAGCATCTTGCTAGGATATTCAGGGCGACTCGCTCTCCTAGTAAGATTTTGCGCATTGGGCCTCTAACAATTGCGCATACTGTGATCGGTTCGATCATGTCGCCTTCTTTGACGCTCCATTCAACGCTGGTAAACAGAAATTGGTCAGCGAGCTGGGTAGATGTTGTTCTTCAGTTTTGCACATGTATGCATCGGTTCAAGGGCATATAAATGTTAGTGCAAATGGAAAAGAAGAAAAAGGATAGCTCATACCTGCAGCCTAACTGCGCAAACACTTCATTGAAGAAAGGTACACCAGCTACCATGCCCTAAAATATGTCAAACAGTACACAATTAGCAATTTCCAGGAAACTATGTGGCATTGAAAGATGAGGATATCCCGTATAACCAAAAGAAATAGAACATATGTGTTTGGTTATGGCGGCATTTTCATTCGACTGTAGCGTCCATGTCACTTTTCCTCATGAAGTAAGAAAAGTAGGGGTTGAGTTGAACACAACCCGCATACGACATGGATGCGTTGAAGAGTTTTACAGTTTTCCACGTATATTATAATTCCTTTTATGGTGGCATATAGCGGGGTAAAAATAAACCCAACAAGTAGATGCCACGTATTGGATCTAGTGTACTCTGTATACATTCTTTCTTTTGTCTCTCTCGTCCCAACCAGTCTGAAAAGATATGGCCAATTCCGAAAAAGGGGTATTTCATACCTTGCCTTTACCCAATAGCTTAGCTTCACCCTCAGCTTCTCCAACGACGAACCCACCATAGTCGAAGCTGGGACAATCCTCCTCCAGCCAAGTAGCGATCGTCCGCTTGAAAGTGAGCGGTAAAAGATGGCTGAGATCACCATGCAATGACGCCATGGTAACAAACGGCTGATTGGTACTAATTTTACCTTCGTACTCCAAAGAGGAAAGGAGGAAAAAGAAAAGAAAAAGCTAGTGTGGGCTCTTGCTCAGAATAGAGGATATGCAGGTGGATGAGCAATTGGGGTGATTCAGCTCCTCAAAAAAGGTCCCAACGCCCTAACGCAAACCCTTCTGTACCAAGGGCAATCAAACGGCTTTCAAAATAGACCAGACCTTGATGGACGATGCGTGGGGATGGTGGGGATGGTGGGGATGGTGTCAAAAGCTGGCCTCAACGACAGGCCTCTCACAGTTTGGTTTCGGACGTTCGCAATTGCCCGATTTGGACTAGCTGGATACATCCCTGGCAGTCTTGGCGCCATGGCAGTCACGGGACTGCGGGGAACGGCCTCGGGATTTGTCATCCATTTTGGCAACCTTATCGGGGTGTTGAGCTCCCGATTTTCCGATTTTCCGAGTCGGAAGTTCTACAGCACGGAACCCAGCACGGAACCCAGCACGGAACCCAGCACGGAACCCAGCACTCAGCACTCAGCACTCAGAACGGAGTACGGAGTACGGAGTAGCTCTAGCCCCAAAGAGTTGTATCAAGACCAGGTAGTTCGAGCTGGGCTTGGGCTGGGCCGTGGTGACGTACGGAGTTCGGAATTAATTTCCTGTTAAGAATGCAATAACGGTTCAACCAACAGCCCCGATCCTGACAAATGGCTCTAGCTTGGGCGTCTAAAAACTTCATGGCCGTTTGCGAATTTGACACACGGAAATTGCCAACTTTCCTCGGGTACGCTGATCTACTACCTCCCATTATGAAGATATCAGCACGCGCCAATGTTTCATATCCTTTCCTGTATTTTATTATTCGAGAGCCGGTACTGTTAGTCTTGCTTGCTTGAGCTCTCTTCGTTTTCTTCCTTCTTTTGCTTGACAAGATAGAGTGGGTGCAAACGGCTTTCTCCACCCCTATTGCTGTGTGGACCCCACTACCATATCAAACTCTTAGCATATGATGAAGAAACAGGTAAATCGCAGAAAATAGCTCACACTATATAATATCGGCATATGAATGCCGTGAGCCATATTTTGACAAATCTACCTACGACGTATGTCCCAAGAATACTATTGAAGGGCTCTCCGCCTTTTTTTTTTTTTTTTTTTTTTTTGTTTTTTTTTTTTTTTTTTTTTTTTTTCCTTTTTTTTTTTTTTTTTTTTTTTTTTTTTGGGCCCATGCGGCTGATCGGCACCAGAAATGACAGAGATTCGTTTTACTTACGAAATGGCTGTGATGATAACAATGACGCACGGAACACCTCATGTGGACTGATCCGAAATCGAGATCCTAAAGTTCTGCAAGGGACTTAGCATCCGAAAAGCTGGTCCACACACTGAGCTTTGGTCTCTCTCAGGTAGCTCGGATGTCTCTTACGGCGCACTTTTAGAGTTCTGGCAGCGCAAGATGGAAAGCATCCGCAATGCAACAGCTTGCGGGTCTTGTGAAGCTATCCTGTCATTTCGTGTCGTGAGTGACAATTGGATGCAGATTTCATTTTAAGTGCCAAGCTAGGATACCAGACAAATTCGAATTTCCGTGATGCAATGCCCGTAAATCGTTGTTAACAAGGTGCCTAATTGCCTATATGGTAGTTTACTGTCACATACTCTGAACATCAAATTAGCTGCATTGCAGTTGGCAACTCCAAAAGCTACATCACTCGAGTACCCCCCCCTTTGAGCAGGCAAAGGTCGGAGGTCGTTATGGCAGGAGAACATCGCCCGGTCCCAATACGAGAACCGAACGGACCGAACGGACCGAACGGAATGCGCTGCGCATGCTCCAAACCGACAGAGCCTTTTGCCCGTCGGTTTGGCTTGCCATTTCTAGTTTATTTATTTTATTTTAAGTTTTTGGGTAGTTAATCGCGACTATGTTTTTCAGAATGGCAGCATCATTCACGTAGGTAACCGGGGCAAGCATGATTGGGGGGTGTTTGGCTGAGAATTTGGCAATTCGTGCTATGGCCAGGGACAGCACCCGGGTTCCCAGGCAGATAAACATGTTTTACTTGAGAGATATTGCATATTTCGTTTTCGTGGACCGCGATGTAGCGGATGATCTATCCCGAGCGAGCGCTTGGATTGTCCGCTTGGATTGACTAGCGTGACTGCTCGCCGATACGCCAGCGACACGTCGCCGCCAGATCAGCAATCGAGCGGTATACCCCCCGGTGTTGTAAAAGACACAACTGTATCTTCCACAACACTTCAACCTTTTCGTTAGAGAGATTGGAGCCGGGTTGGCTGGCCTCTGTGGTGAAAGGGGGAATATTGGAGATCATTGTGAGACTTTGAAAGGATGAAAAGATTTGCCTCGAATTGTGCCAGCCCTCAAACACGACCTTCCTACCATCACAGCAAGCTTGGTGCTGCTCGCTTCGTGGCTCCCACAACCAGTATGCAGACCAGTTTTCGAGTGTATGGGAATTTTGCAGAAGCTATTGATCCGGATCCCTATCCCGAGTCAATATAAATCGAAGCATGAATATGCCATAACTATGTATGAAAAGAAAGTCGAAATATCATAGAAAAGGATATTTCCAGATGAACGAGATCTCTCACGTTCATTTGCGTCTAGAAGGAATATGAAATGCATGTAGTTCAGGTCCAGTCGAGGCAAAACCAAAAAATGATATCTTCCAGAAGTCGGGATGGAAGTTACTTCTGTGGTTGTCAGCTATGTGGCTGGTATCCTCAACTTAACCATCCGAGAAACATTCTAATCAGCAATCGGGACAATACTTCACGAGAACGAGCCCTTCCTCGTAGCTCGCAGGAGATTGAAGTGGTATTATAATACTATTACCATTTTCCCATCAGAACAACACAGATACCGTACGGTAAGTACGTGTTATATATTTCGCGATATATACCATACATACCATACGTGGTAATTGCGAATAATCACCGCAAAAATACCTGAAGCACAATGTATGAACTTGGGTTTGACCGAGCTCCGGGCCCGAATACGACGAGCAGAGCAGCCGAACCTGTCATCTTTTGACCTCTTCCACTTCAGTGCCCAAAATCTGAGAACAAGCCTCGTCTGCTTGCGTACCAGCCTACGAATCAAATAATGATTAAGGTGCTGTCCCTGTAAAGACGCGGCGCGCGAACTCCATTCTGAGGCATTAATTAAAAGGGGGTTGGCCAAAAAAAGCTTCTGCCTGAACTCCAAGAACCTGATCTCGGGTTTTAGTGCGAAATTTGGGCTTCTAGACAGAAGTGTGGCATTTGAGGGTTCGGGACATATTATTATTGGACGCATCATTGTTGCTGTCTGCCCTCAGCCATTCGAAACCACGTTTTTCCATATATGCCCCGCGCTCCGCTATTTTTCTTGGGGCGTTTCAATGCACTTTAAGCCTGTGAGCTTTGACCCTGGTCAAGTATTTCCTTGGAGCTTTGGGGCCACGCCGACCGCTTGATGCGCCTGTGGCTGATGCTTAGTCGTTCGCATACTTGTACTCCGTACTCCGTACTCCGTACTCTGTACTGAGTTGCAAGCTCCTTCTAATTACTCCTTGACACGGGAACCAGAATGGCGCTACACCGCGCTCACAAGAGTGCCCACGTCCTCCAAGGCCATGGGCCCGACTTTTTCAGGAAGTGTGTACCAAGGACCCCTTTGTCAACCATCAATCTCAGGAATGGTTTGGTCTACCTCAATTCGGTCAATCCTTGATACGAGAAGATCTAGTTCATGCATCGCCCTTCAACAGAAAGCATGAAGCTACATTATAGAGAGTTTGATATATGCGTGTTAGTGTCAGGGATTGTCCCCAGATGTTTGCATTATTAAAGCTTAGAAAACATCAAAGTATCGCAAGGTTGTTTTCAGCAGTGATGGCAATACAGCTAACGAGCGAGAACAATTCCACAACATTATGAGATCTCCAACAGCGACATATGCTCGGTCTAAGCAAGCTCAAGCTTTTTTTCTGGATAAAACAGTTCCCAATTCTGCGAACCCCGTGTTTACCTGGTCGCCCCAGTTGTGTTCAAATATCCTCGAAGAGATAAAGTCTTTCATATTGCTAAGATAAGGACAAGTTTTACTCAGCAGTCACCCATGCAGCCTGATAGAAATGGGACTGTGGATAATCAGCACTACTATCAGATGCCAATTACCTCCCATGTTCTCAAGATTCTCTACAACATTTTTCACACACCTATCGAGACTTGACATTGGAGTATGTTTGCTAAAGTAGCGTTTGCTTGGGGGATAGTGGGGCTCCGAAGTGAAGTGTTCTTGGGCGCTTGGAAGGTAACCAGAGGGCCATCAAGGCCCTTTCCTAGGGGCATATCACCGTAAATAATTGTGGGAAATTAGAGAACCAAAGCCAAATTAATTTTCCCCTATGCCTGGTAGTGATGACATGTGCTTATAAGGCTCATTGTCAAGTAAGGTGAAATTTGCCAAAAGTTTTCTGGATTCCGGGTGCGTTTGTCGTCGGGTTTATAATGTCGCTCATCTCGACTGAATCAAGTCTCAAGCGTGGAAAGAGGCTGTCTAAGCGTCAACGACGTTTGAGCAGGCTCACAGACCTGGAATGACAAATATTCAAACACACTGTTTATTTGTCTTCCCGCGCCCCCCAGGCGACATGGGATTATATGAGATAAGTGCAACTGTTACTCTAACTGCACCTACTTATTCGGCCGGGGATTGATTTACCATACTGGCTAATTCCCCACCTAACGTGCTTCGTCTTCCGTGAATAGCGAAGCTGACGCTTCCATCGTGATAGCCTCGCCTCTACTATCCGCAGTAGTCAGGCGGATAGGGAGTAGAGAATAAATTTTTTTACCAGAATTGCCTGGGAAGAACGGAAGAAACTTCGGAGCTCACTGGGAATGGAAATGAAACCGACAACATGTGCAGGATTACAGATTGTCTCGTCTTAGCCATCAGAAATGAACAGAAAGAGAGTTGCTGTCATCCCTCGCTGGGCTGGAAGTCCAAGAAGCGATCCAAAACTAGCAACGTGTTGCCAAGCTCACCTCTGGAAGCATTCATTCTGAGGGGTCATGTGCAGGTAGTGAACTGAGCAAACTGGAAGAGCTGAAAAGGCTAAGAATTCCATTGACTTGCACGTCATTCGAAGAGATATTGTTTGTGGCCATTTATGAGAGGTTAGAAAAGAGAACAATCTCCATCACTCAAAAGCAGACGGAGTGATAGAGGCTTATCACTTTAGTTCAAAAGGATGTCAAGTCTAGTTCTGCTCCGGAACGGATTTAAAAATCCAATCTGGACATGATCAGGATAAGTCGAATAGGGAGAGAGCTGCAGCTATTCATAAATGTACAATAAATTTAGTTAAATAAAGCTCTTATTTAGGCTATGCATTGCTCTTTTTTTTTTTTTTTTTCCCCAAAAGTGTCCATGGCTGTACAGATAAGATAAATATCAATATTCGAGCCAATCTGCTCTGAGGGTAAACACCATCTTTTCCAAAAATACCTATTTTACTGTATATAACGGCTTTTTTTCACTTTTATAAGGATCTTTCATTGGTTCTCTCATCGGTTTCTAATTAATAAGGTTAATTTAATTTAATTTAATTCTTGTAGTTTTCCGGGTTAGGGCATTCAATTATATACATGATTCCGGTGGAATGCGGACCCGAATGATGGAGTCCGAAGACTCCGAAACGTGCGATGGACAGCGATAATGTGCTACTTACTGTATCATTACCAGTCCGTATTAATCGTAAAGAGCTAATCCAGTTCGAGAATTATGTCCCCTGAATTGTACAGGAGTTGATGGAACATGGTTCGTAGATGATGAAAACTTGCAAATTTCAAGGGCCAAGTGGAGTGGACTGCTGGATGAGAAGTATGTCAAGAGGTCCACAGGTGGCATATGGTTCATTTAAACCCTTATTGTTTACCTGGACCAATGTTATATTATTCTAATGAAAATAAGGCATGACGACCACGTAGAAGTATGGTCCTATTATCTCAAAATCAAAAGGCTCAACCGTGAACGCCACACCCCTTTCCATTCCAGTAATTAAATCGCGGAGCCCAATATGCGCAAAACCCCTCCGAGTAATAAGCCTCCTTAAAAAAAAAACAAGCACTTCACCATTTTAACGTGGGCAAGTGTTTGGGTTGAACGGAAAAGCAAGGAGCGAAAAGTAAATCCCCTCGTAGCATTTCAAACCCGCTTCCTGTCATCTCGACGTTGACCTGCTCGCGCCTCTCGCACTCCAACTCCTTGATTTGCCGCTGCTGTGACCATTCAAGTCCCTTTTCATGGCTAAGAGAATGGTAGCGGCGCATCGTTCGCACATGTAATCTTGGCTGATTTGTTTCCTTCTGATCATGGGACAGAACCGTTTCTTTCCGCAGGATTTTGTTCGGACGAATAGTGAGTGACCGCAGGAGTGGTGGTTATAAATTTGGTGGCACATGATTTTGGATTGTCGGCCTTGACATTTGTTTGCTATTTTTAGTTTATTTTTGTCTCTTTTTATTTGTTTTTGTTAAATGGCGATATTAATTGTCATGCCCTGCGAGGCAGATTGATATTACGCGTCTGAATAGGCTCGGAATGAGAGGTTGTCTTCAGCATATTTTCATATTCGATATATGCCATAAGATATGCAACGTATATGCAGGATCGCGCTGGTATACACAGTTTAACGTCCAGTCTGTGAAGAAAACATTCTGAATCGAACGGGGAAACTTGTATGTAGTTGAGTAATAGAAGGCAAGCAAGTATCTTTGGCAGTGATGGTCTTAAGTAGCCCGAATTGACAATTGTTGCCTGTATGAGGGGTATGATGGGTTCCATAAATAATAATTCAAATATACTGATATACCACGCTGGAACGATCTCAATGTCTGCTCCAACTGCAATTCAATGCATCTGCTTTTTTCGATTTATCGTCTTTCTTCGACGTGTTCGTCTAGAAACGAAGGAAGCGTTTGTCTGGCCATTGGAACAATGCCTACCATTTAAAAATGGTCCGTATATATATATATATATAGTAAACCATATACTATTAAAGAACGAGGAGGGATTGAATGAAGACATAGACAAAGAGTTGTGACAAGATCACAAAGTATTTAGATTTTGAGGCCTTGTCTTGTATGAACAAAGCAGGGCAGGGCAGAGGAGGAGTTGACAAAGTGCCCTTGTATAGATAATAGCTAAAGAAACAGCTTAAAGGAAGAAGCTTTAAGAATGAAAATAGTAACCACGGGGCTATTTTCATTTTTCTGCCAACCGAGGTGAAGATAGTTATATCCTGACTTGGTGTGGAGCCTGATAGCATTTGATGGAATTGCAGCTCAAGATGAATCGCAGGCTCTAGTTATTGTAGAAGTAAACAGCTTCATCAACTACCGAGGTAGTTGGTAACACAGACTGCCAGAAACATGCAAAAAATAGGGTATAATCTGCAAATTGAAAATTGGTTAGATCTTATGAAATCCTAATTAAGCATTGTAGTAGTTAGGGTTTCGTCGGTCAGCTGAAACCGGAACGGAAAATAAAGTCTTCCGGTACCGCTATGGAGTGTTGGTAATTTCACTAGAGCGAATGATGGACCCATGTAATTCTGAAACCTTTGGAGAAAAAATTATTTTTGAAAAATCCGAAGAGCTGTCTCTGGATTGGATGATGTTTCTATTGTATTGTCTGGAAATGTAGGAAAAACCTTGATGTTGTTCACTTAGTGGATGGCACCGCAACAAAATACTATCATTGCTTTGAAAGTTTCCAATTGGTAGAGACATGAGAGGGGATACATTTATCTTTTTCATTGGATTGGGGAGGTGCAGTTGCGTGAGGAATTCAGGAGAATAAAAGATAGGAGAAAATGGTAGATGGATAAGTATAGTACGCAAAGTCAGCATATCAACTTGAATCTCACACATCAAAACATTGGGTATCGCTTCCTCTTTTCTTTGCTTTGATTACTCCTTCCATGCCTTGTACACAATTTTGGACCCCCAGATTTGCCCCTTCTTCAAGACACTCATGCCTCTCCAAGCTGGCTCGTTCGGTGCGTTGACATATCGGCTAGGTTCCACGCAGAAACCTGACCGCGGTCCGCGTTCAGGCGCCGCACCAACTGACGGGATGTTAATGTACTTCCCAGTGTAAAACTGGAATGCAGGCTCTGTGGAATGGACCTCGAGATGAATACCAGTGATCAGGTGTTTGAGGGCCGCGTTCAGACGCAGTGGTCGAGATCGGGTGTCGATTGGGATGGAAGCCGGATCCGTGTCCATAACAAAGCAGTCGTCAATGTCTGGGGAAGTTGCGTTGAGGAAAAAAGGCTTGTCGACCTCTGTCGAGGTATAATGTTCTATCGTACCTATGGGGATACCTGTGGAATCTATTGGGAGATAATTACTGGTGGCTAGAACTGCCTCCGTGCCTTCAATCGTCGGGCCATCACTTAGGTTGAAGTAACTGCCCAAAAAACAACTGATATTAGACGGACATTCGACTTCACATAAATAACTTAAATGAATGAATTTCAAAAAAAAAAAAAAAAAAAAAAAAAAAAAAAGATAAAAAAAGAAGGAGAAAAGAAGAAAAGCCAAAAGGTAATTATCAGATGTGTAAAACAAATGATCAAGAAAATCGCCAACTTACGTATGATTCGTAACTCCCACAACAGTTTCTTCACACTCGTCTCCCACGAAC